>JAPXFQ010002425.1:0-161044 GCA_028564705.1 Apricaphanius iberus
CCCATAAACAATACTGAGACACATTTTTACCATCATGCAAGCTATATAAACAGACTTTTACCTTTTGAACAATAAAAGTTTAAAACATATATAGAATAACACCACAGTAATCAATAAACAATGCTCAAAATATAAAATAAATCCATAAATACACTGCTTAACATTGACAACTTGTCCCTCCTCCTTTTCAGTTCCCTGCTTACTTTATCACACTTACTTTATCCATTACCTGTCACATACATACTAAAACCAAATTTAGCTAACTTATCTGCTTAACTGCTGACTTCGCAATCAGTCTAAAAAAATGAAATATAATGCAGAAAACACTCAACATCTCAACAAAACACAAACAAAATATTTTCCCAGACGAATATGAAGCTAATTTAAAAGCATTGAAAGCATAAAACCTCATTCTAAGTACCTGGGAAAGGGAGATGTAAATAACCATAACCATAAGTTTACGCCTGCTCAGCACGTGCTGACTGATAAATCTGACACATCAGAGAGGCGGAGTCTAAAGCAGAATAGTCGATCACAATCAGCTGGTCAACCTCAAAGCTGGTGTCATGTTTGACAGGGAGGGGAGAGGAAGCAGTCGCAAGGGGGAGGAGACAACGAGTGGTCAGAGAAACAGAGGAGCGACAGCTCTAAGACATTTTTGCAAAACTGTGGAAATAGTTTTGAGATAATTGAACTGTTCAGTGCTGATTGTAATTATGGTTGTGTTTTGTTAATGTTTGAAAAAGCAAACAAAAACAACATGGCAATCAAACTTAAGACCGGACTTTGATATTTTTTTTCCTTCTTTTGCATGCCCTAAGCACAATTGAGCTGAAGGTTGTGAAGTGATGCTTGGACATTAACTTTCAAAAAAACAAAATTCACGTTTCTATCACCTATTGCAGGGGTGGGGAACCCTGGTCCTCGAGGGCCGCATTCCTCTAAGTTTTCCAGGCAACCCTGCTTCAACACACCTGACTCAAATCAAATGGATCCAACAGCCAATGAAGTTTTGCACAATTACTAGTTCGTTTTATTCAGGTGTGTTTGCGCAGGGAAACATGGAAACCTTGCAGAATGAGGGCCAAGGTTCCCCACCCCTGCCCTATTGGAACTCCTGAAAGAGCAGAAGTTTTCTCGGAACTCTCCCATGAAATCCCGATGACTGACTCTAGCTGAAACAGCTGAGGCGTGTAATGCTTTAGTTCTCGGTTTCTTAGTGACCGCCTGGGTGAGTCGTAAAGGCACTCCTGGAATAATTTTGTTAGGCTTTTCCTGAGAAGTTTTACGACTGTTATTTTTTTTATTTATATTTTTTACCATTTGCCGGAAAATCGGATCTTTTTCTAGGTTTAAAATCCTCTTGTTTCCCCGACTATATCTTTATTTTATTTTCAAGCAAAAGTGTGTTGTATCTACACATTTCCAAATCCATATAGGATGCATTTAGTATATATATATATATATATATATATATATATATATATATATTGTGGTGTTATTCTGCATAGGGTTTAAACTTTTATTATTCAGAAGGTAAAAGTCTGTTTATATAGTTTGCATGATTGTAAAATATATGTCTGTCACTATTGTTTATGGGGGTAAGCTTTTAAGTCATAAAACTCTGGGGTGAGTTTTATTGCAAGCTGAAAAAACAGGACGTCTGTAGATTTAGTGTGTTGCCATAAAACCATAAAACTCAGAATGAGCTTTTAAGAAAAGACGTCTCACCCATATGACTGTATAATTTTCTGACAGCCAATAATGGCTAAGACACTGTATGGAAATGTTCTGATTGGAGGGAGTAGAAACGCCTAGAGGCCCGGTTTTCTATAAAGCTGTGAAATGAAGATCATTTAATTGTAAGACTTCTTTAAATCTGGACCACAGAGGAAATTACGGGGGCAACTTCCTCTGTAAAACTGCAATTTGTTAATCTGTTCAAAATAAATGTTAAACTGGAAATTGGCTCCATTTTGTCTCTGCTTGAACATGCATTGAATTAATTATGATAATTATTTAATTCAACAAATGGTGACCTCGACTGTGTGCAGGGTTTTGGACCAGGCTCCAGTTATATTTTTTAAGTTAATTAACGGACATGTATTTGCTCTATTGACAATTTGCATTACCCCCCCCCCCCCCCCCCCCCCCCCCCCCCCCCCCCCCCCAATCCCCCCCCCTTTCAGCAGAGCTCAGCTGTTTTTTAATTCTATTGATTGGTTAATCTAACATTGGGTAATGTTGTCATGCAAGTTAAATAAGTTTTTTTGTTTTGAGCAGATTAACTGTTGCAAGCCCGGAGTGTTGAAGCTGTCTGTCTGTTTCCCTGTTTCTGAGTAGGATTGAGTCCTTCTTTACGCTCCGTAGAGAAACACCGGTGCCTGTTGGGAGATGGAGTTTCTTACTCTGCGGGCCCAGTGGGGGCTGCCTGTTCTCCGGGGCGGACAGTGTAGCAGATGGACCGATATCTTCAACGACTCAAACTCGGACCCACGGTGCGGATCGGAACTCGACGGGTTGGCCACTCTGCCCAGATAGGACGCTATTTGGGGGCTCCCAGGCTGCGAGCGAAATAGCAGCACAGGGCCTGTGGCGCCCTCTGACTGCTGGACGGCTGACCTGGGAGAGGGGCTGCGTTTACAGCGACCCAAACGCTGGCTGAGCACCTCGATTGGAATTGCGAAAATGGTCCGGCATTTTTTGGAAAAGGTCCGATGAGGTTAGTGTTTAGATTTCTGCTTGTACAAGGGTGTGTCTATGTGTGTTTGTGAGATGTTTTTGTACGCAGGCGCTTTGCGATACGTGCTGCTGATGTTGCGTTTTGTGTTAAAATGTTATAGTATAAATAATGAACTCGAGTATAATAAATACATTAAAATAGATAAATGAATATCTAACTACATATGATGGATAACTGTAATTAAAAATATATAAGAATCAGTTGTGAACATTTACGGCAGGCCATCAGGGTGGCCGCCCTAAGCTAGGTGCTATGGCGGAGCTAATACTGTGTGAGTTTTTGCTTGATAGCATGGCTAACATACGACAGCTTTGACTATATGTTTTAATTAATTAATTAGTGGTAGTAGGCGGTTTTCTGCCATCTGTTCGAGTCTTTTGAGTGGTTTTCTGGAGGCCGGCGCCAGGAAATTTCTCAAAGCGGACTACGGAACTTGTAACAGATTGGTGTAAACCTCCGCAAGAAAATAATTAATACGGTCTAAAAGTCACCGCTTATAATGTTGTGTTTTTTGTTAATGGTTTTGGGCTGTAACGGACGTAGTTGGTTCGGTGTTTTCTGTGCGGAACGGCTGTTAGGAAACATATGTTTCAGTCCGCGTGGGAAGAACAGTAGATTTTTTGTTCATGCCGAATTAAAGTTTGGTGACGTGGTATAAATTGTGCGGATTAAGTCCTGGTATTGCGGTAAGTCATCTTCTAAAGTGTGTGTTGCGATGTTCTGGAGTGTTTTCGCCGTACGTTTTGTATTGTTTAACGTTTCGTTTCACAAAGAAAGCTAACGGTAGCACGTGGAGGTAGGCTGCTATGCTAAGCTAGCGGTGGTGGCTTTTGTGTGTCAATGTGTTTGTGGTTGAAACTAACTGCATGTTCTATGTGTGGCAAGCTGAAAGTTGATTTTGGATAGAAAGTGATTACAGACTCCTGCAGACGATTGCCTTGTTAAGACTTAAACTTATTTGGATTTTTGTTAACTTTTTCTGGTTGAGTCGGATGTAAAACGGCCTCAAGATAACTGCTCAGATAACTTTTGGTTGCTACTCCCTTAGGCAATGTTTTAGCAGATTTTCTACGAAGGGCAATTTTAGGTGTTTCATGTTTAACTGAACTGTTACGGTACGGAGATTAAAGATTAAGAAGTACATGCTGAATTTGGTTAACTGGTTTTGCCGGAGACGGCTCGCTTTATCACATGAGGAGAGCATGTACAGTTATTGGGATAGTGATGCATGTTACAATTAAACGCAAATGACTAAGAACAGTTACTCATGAGTCGATTCTGACTTGGCGAAGTTTTAATTTTTGATTTCATCTTTGAAATTAAAAAGAGAGGAGAGTGTATAGTCAAAATAAAAGTTGCATTTTTTGAATTTTTGAGTAGGTAGATTTTTTGCTTTTTGGATTGATCTAAGCAGGATTTGATTAAGTTGGCCTAAATAAAGATAAAGCTATAAGCAGTAATTATAAGAATTAACGAAAAGCAAACGGTGTTAATTGGAAAGCAACAAACTGGTCTAAATTATTTTTTTTAAGCACCGTGTTGAATGATACAGAGAATGAATTCTTTCTGTGATTTAAATAGTATCATTTATGCTAAAATTATGTTTGGCTTATTTCTGATGGCTCTATAGACTTTAGAACTATAGCTTGGTCTCTGAATAAATGATCTAAAGGAGACTGATGTTAAATTATTTAAACAATTGAACATTCTTAATGATTTTGTGGACACTCAAGGCTTATTGGAGTTATCAATTTTCAACTGGGGCTCAAGAAGTAACCCAGCATACTTCAATTCCGTTACAAATTGAATGTTTTTAACATGCAAAACAACACTTATCATAGTGATATTTTCTAAACTAGTGGGATTTGAATGTTTGAGTTTGAAGAAAAAAAAACATTAAAACACAGAGTCATCTGTAAGTAATCAGTTTGTTTTTAAACAGGCTGGGGATAAATTTGAATTGGTCTAAGGATTGAAAGTAATGAATATCGCGGTGATCGAAAATGATGGTTTAATTTGGAAGTAAGAAGTAAATTCTAAATTCATTTATTCTGATCGTGTAGAGGCAAAATGTGATTGGACCAGCTACATTGAAATAATTTTTACCATATATTTGAATGCACATTTTGTTTTAACAAATAAGAATCGGTTTTAGTTTTAAAGTTTAAGATTAATCTTTCAGATGTTCTTTGTTGATTGTTAGCTAGTTTATTTGATGCTGAGAGTAAATTTACAGGTCCTAAAACATTTGGAACAGTTCTTATCCTAGAATAATGGCATAATATATCATTTGATTAGTGGGGACTCTGTAACTGACAATTTATTTAGATTTTTTTGATTTTATTTTCTTTATTTTTTCTTATTTTTATTTTTATTTATTTATTTTTTTTCTCTCTCAACCTTTATATATTTGGTTCGACTTGGATTATGACCCAGATTTCTGAACTGCGGTCTGCTTATTAATTAGAACTTTGGAAAAATGTTAATTTGAGAAGCTGGATTAAAGAAAACATGATTCAGTGGTAATGTATTTGACATCTCTAGAAGCTTCAATTTAATTTGGTGTTTATCATTGGAGAAAAGAAAAAAAAGAAGCCTGAGAGGAAAAGAGGGATACTGAAAAAATGCTGGTTTTTATTTTTTATTTTTTTATTTTAATGCGACTAGTTTTTGTTTAGAGAAATCTCATCTCTTGAACCTCCTTTATTGAATTTTTTTGTTTTGTTTTACTGCTAAGGGGAATTAGACTACTATGTATCCTACAAAAATTTAAGAGGAGTTTTACTTGCAAAAATCACTTTGACTATGTTCAATTCCCTTCACAGAATCGGACAGATGTTTTTGAAGTATGAAATGTTTTCATTATTTACAATCAAGAATATTTGGGCAAGTGAGCACATTTGGGTTTGTTTAAAGAGGAATCATATAAGCAAAAGTACTTTGAATTTATATTGGCTTGTGTTTAAAAAAAAAAAGTACTTTAGGTTTGGCAATATTTATAGGGAAGCTGTTTTGTCAGTGATTTAAATCTTGTATTTTTCTTTAGAAATATGGATAGAATTTGAAGTATAGCAAACTGAAGACTGTTTTTGTAAACTATGTTGTGTTTATCAGTCAGTACTGTTCTCTGATTTTGTTTAAAACATTTGATGTTTTTAATTTTGATAATTTTTGTCTGAGCCAGCTTGATAGAGATCCAGTACACTAAGTGATGGGGAGTTGGAGACTGGATCTTTGCAGATGGTTATTGACTTTATTTTTGTTATTGCAATGTTTTAGTGGTGCTTTAGCAATATCTAACAGACAAATCCAGCCTTTTTGCTTGTTTCTTTTTTTATTTAATTTTATTTTTCTAAGAACTAAGTGTGTTGATAAAATATTGCGATGGTCAATCTTTATAAATGTTTAATTTACACATGAGATGGAAGAGACATTTATCAAATTGAAAAAATAGAGAAAGGCATTGCATTGATAAAATATAGAATATAAATTGGATGAAAAATGAAGGAATCATTAATTAAAATAAGCAGGGGAAGAATTAGAACAACAGTTTAATTAGACGTATAAGGATTAATTATTATTCCTGGTGGAGAGAGCAAACCTATTAATTAGTATATTTTTACCAGAATTTATACTGAAGAAATTATTACTGGTATGACTGATTGAAGTAAAATTAAAATAGAGCCCACATAGGCAGTCTGAGTGTGGAAGATATTTAAATTCAGCATTCGAGGAAGGAGACTAATGAATATGAAAATAAAAAGTTTAAATAAAACTTGATTTGAATAGGCTGAGAGGATCGACTCTCTGTCTGTCTTTTTTTTTCTTCCTCTAATTATATATTTTTTCTCTTTTCCTCATCCCGCAACAGAGACCCCTCAGATAACATTCTTGAGATGTAATTTATGATCCTGGGGAGATAAGATGGGTGGGGGTGCGTGGGCTGATGACGGATAGTGCCAGGCGCCCGCCATAACTGCCAAAGAAAGAAACATCTATACGACCAGCGCAGGAGTTTGTCTCTCTTGTGCTCTGCTCCCACACAGGGGGGCACCGGTGACTGTATATTTTCAGGGGTGAACTGGAGGGCACCCTCAAAGGAGCACGTTTCCTCATGCTGAGCTGAACTTTCAAGGACAATATGTGTGAATCCACTTGGCTGGCGTGAGATGGACTGTTTCTGCTGAAGAAGTGATGATCAAAGACTGTTGACTCAATGTCACTGTTGCTGAATTAACCACAAGAGTTTCTGTTTGTCTGATCGAAGGTGGCCGAGGTTCCTCGAACTTTGATACCCCCTTGTCTTCCCCAGGATTATCTCCAGGTAAAATACCACCATTTACCGGGAACAAAATTTGGAAGGAAAAATTGGGCCGATAGCAGGGGGTTGCTGGCTGGTGAGAGAGAAAATTTTTTTTTTCTTATTTTTACGTTTTCATCCACAGGGATGTACTGAATTTAAGAAAGGATATATTGTAATGGAACAGACATAAGTGTCTTAAACTGGATAAATAAAATAAGTAAATGTAAGAATCAATTTGGGTGAACAAGCAAATGGATAGTAATTAGTTGAACTGTAGACAAAAAGTAAACTCTTGAGCCTGCTCTTGCTTTTAAATCCATTAATGAGGGAGGTGTTTTTGGTTTAGTTTTTAGGAAAAACAACGGTGTTGTATCAAAATAATATGGACTTGCTCTTTCCCCAGGGATTGTTTTTAATTAGATGGGTGAAATAATTTCTCAGCACAATACAGTTGGATTAGATTGAAAAGGAGTGATCACAAGACCGGATCAAAAAACTGTCTTTTTTAGATGTTTACAAGCTTATGCCCCCAGGATTATCTCCAGGATTCAGCAGCGCGTGAGGAGCACACAATCTCCTCTGGTCACAGCTGACTGCAGCTGCTGAAAGGGTCCAAGGTACAGCTCCAGGTCGAAGGCGTGAGGAGTCCAGTGGTTCAGCCAGTTCCAGATGACAGCTGGGAACACACACAAAGTGCAGCTCCACGCCAACGACGAACCTGGTTAGGATCAGCAGGAATCTGCCTAAAGAGGGTCAAGAAGGTTTTGACCAAGCTGAATCGGAAGCTGGGGCCACAGGCGGCGGAGCCTAGCTCACCCAGAAGGTTGTTTGGGTGGTGATATTACTCATCCAGTGTGATCTATGTGCCAATGAATGAGATGGGCAATTTGAAATTGTCATCTCAAAGAGGGATCTACAGAAGAAGATCACAACTCACCAATCAGCTGCACAGCAGGTTTTAACCACCCCACATCGGTGGGGTAAGCTATGGGAAGCGGGGCCTGTCTGTGCATTTGTGTTTATTGGGGGAAATGCTCAATTAATGAAGTAATTGGCATTTCAGAGAGTGGTTATCTGCATATATGGGAGTAAAACTGGAATACTAAAAAATAGGAGCCTTCCACACTGATCAGCTCTGTACATCGCTCTCCAGCTGCCAGGAGCCATGGAGGGGGCTATAATGAGAGTGAAGAAAGAGGAACAGAATACAAATATAAAGACTGAACATTTATTAATAATTTTTTGCATTTTACAGGTTGTTTAACTATTTGATTAACTATTTTATTCACAAGTGCAGAATTGCCTAAGAGGGTTTCTGAAAGAATTTTAATCAGTTAATTTTATTTCTTAATTTCCAGTTCTCTTTAAGGTTCTATTAAGGTTTGCATTAATAAAACAAAAGGGTCTACTAGAGGAAAGACTAAATAGACTCGAGGATTACATTTGTAAAGGGTTCTTAATACCTTCTATTTCACAGGTTTCTTAACACTTTAAGTTTGATTTATTTCAGAATATAACATAGTAAGAATGTATTTGTTCATGGATTTTCTAAGCTTCTTCCACAAGTATTAACATGTTTCAAGTCAGATTTAATTATCTCTTCACATGTAAGACATTCTTATACATTTTTGGGTTTTGAATTAGTTTTTGGGAATTGTTAAAATAATTTTTTTGTATAATGCCAAAAGAGGGTGGATTTATGAAATTTCTTGGATTTGATTTCTTGCATTCTCAAAATGCTTTACAGGTTTTGATCTTAAGTTCTAAACACTTACCTTGAAGGAGAGTACAGAGAAGATATCAATCTATTTTCAAAAAAAGATTGAAAAGAGGGAATTGTGGTGTTATTCTGCATAGGGTTTAAACTTTTATTATTCAGAAGGTAAAAGTCTGTTTATATAGTTTGCATGGTTGTAAAATATATGTCTGTCACTATTGTTTATGGGGGTAAGCTTTTAAGTCATAAAACTCTGGGGTGAGTTTTATTGCAAGCTGAAAAAACAGGATGTCTGTAGATTTAGTGTGTTGCCATAAAACCATAAAACTCAGAATGAGCTTTTAAGAAAAGTCGTCTCACCCATATGACTGTATAATTTTCTGACAGCCAATAATGGCTAAGACACTGTATGGAAATGTTCTGATTGAAGGGAGTAGAAACGCCTAGAGGCCCGGTTTTCTATAAAGCTGTGAAATGAAGATCATTTAATTGTCAGATTTCTTTAAATCTGGACCACAGAGGAAATTACGGGGGCAACTTCCTCTGTAAAACTGTTATATATATATATATATATATATATATATATATATATATATATATATATATGATTTTTTACAACCAGCCCAGGTCTAGAACTGAAAATATCTAAGAATTGTAAAACCCTCTCTAAGACAAGCACAGATGCAGGATATGAAAACAAGAAAGAAAGAAAAAATACAAACTTATATAGACCTGAATTACAAAGTAAAAAGCACCAATCTCAATACAACTGTAGATCATAGGTGCTTTGAGACCACATGGGACATTTTCACACTCATTACATTTTGAGATAATTCCCCTTTGTACTTTCACACCGCTCGAACAATGGCTGTTCCGGTTCTAATGACTGCTCTTTTTGAGCTATTGTTTTACTGTCTGTATTTTTATAGTGCAATAGGGATCAATTGGTGTCTAAGAGGATGTCATCATTCAACTGTAATCATGTGTTGATTGGTCAAACAAGCTGATTGCTCAGCACTCACATTCTATATTCACAAAAAACATGCTTACTTTAAACAAATGCTTACATTTGCTCAAGTTCAGCAAAATCAAAAGAAGAAGTAAGTTAATTTACTTAACTTGCGTGTAACATTTTTATGGGTACTGTCGTGACTCATATTTTTTGGGGCTACTTTATATAACAGTCTCGTATTAAATATGTTTATATAATCTTTAGTTAGTATTCAGAAAGTAAAAGTCTGTTTTAATTAGCTTGCATGATGGTAAAGATGGGTTTGTCAGTATGGTTTATGGGGCTAAGCTTTTAAGTCGTAAAACTTTTGGCTAAAGTTTATTGCAAGCTGTAAAAGCAGGATGTTTAGATAAGAAACTGGGAGAAAAGTTTTAGAGAAGCAGATAGCCATTTAACCATAAATCTTTATAATGAACCTTTGACCCAGAACAGAAACGACCCATCTTCTGACTCCAGGATTCTCTGACAGTAAATCATGGCTAAGACACTGTATGAAAATGTTCTGATTGGAGAGATTAGAAACGCCTAGAGGCCCGGTTGTCTATAAAGCTGTGAAATGAAAATCATTCAATGTTCAGATTTCTTTAAGTCTGGACCACAGAGGAACTGACGGGGGCAAAATTCCTCTGTAAAACTGCAATTTGTTAATCTGTTCAAAATAAATGTTAAGAACTGGAAATTGGTTCCTTGTCTCTGTTTTGAACATGCACAGAATTATTTGATAACTTTTAATTCAACAGTACCATAACATTTAAAAAGTAATGCAGGTTCTTTGATTGAGTCCAACTATTATTTGATTATTATTAAAGGGGCTGTATCATGCTATTTTACAGTGTTCAACTTCTGGGATAGACATATATATATACACTACCGTTCAAAAGTTTGGGGTCACCCAAACAATTTTGTGTTTTCCATGAAAAGTCACACTTATTCACCACCATACGTTGTGAAATGAATAAAAAATAGAGTCAAGACAGTGACAAGGTTAGAAATAATGATTTTTATTTGAAATAAGATTGTTTTTACATCAAACTTTGCTTTCATCAAAGAATCCTCCATTTGCAGCAATTACAGCATTGCAGACCTTTGGCATTCTAGCTGTTAATTTGTTGAGGTAATCTGGAGAAATTGCACCCCACGCTTCTAGAAGCAGCTCCCACAATTTGGATTGGTTGGATGGGCACTTCTTGCGTACCATACGGTCAAGCTGCTCCCACAACAGCTCAACGGGGTTCAAATCTGGTGACTGCGCTGGCCACTCCATTACCGATAGAATACCAGCTGCCTGCTTCTTCTCTAAATAGTTCTTGCACAATTTCGAGGTGTGTTTTGGGTCATTGTCCTGTTGTAGGATGAAATTGGCTCCAATCAAGCGCTGTCCACTGGGTATGGCATGGCGTTGCAAAATGGAGTGATAGCCTTCCTTATTCAGAATCCCTTTTACCCTGTACAAATCTCCCACCTTACCAGCACCAAAGCAACCCCAGACCATCACATTACCTCCACCATGCTTAACAGATGGCGTCAGGCATTCTTCCAGCATCTTTTCAGTTGTTCTGCGTCTCACAAACGTTCTTCTTTGTGATCCAAACACCTCAAACTTGGATTCATCCGTCCACAGCACTTTTTTCCAGTCTTCCTCTGTCCAATGTCTGTGTTCTTTTGCCCATCTTAATCTTTTTCTTTTATTGGCCAGTCTCAGATATGGCTTTTTCTTTGCCACTCTGCCCTGAAGCCCAGAATCCCGCAGCCGCCTCTTCACTGTAGATGTTGACACTGGTGTTTTGCGGGTACTATTTAATGAAGATGCCAGTTGGGGACCTGTGAGGCGTCTGTTTCTCAAACTAGAGACTCTAATGTACTTATCTTCTTGCTCAGTTGTGCAACGCGGCCTCCCACTTCTTTTTCTACTCTGGTTAGAGCCTGTTTGTGCTGTCCTCTGAAGGGAGTAGTACACACCGTTGTAGGAAATCTTCAATTTCTTAGCAATTTCTCGCATGGAATAGCCTTCATTTCTAAGAACAAGAATAGACTGTCGAGTTTCAGATGAAAGTTCTCTTTTTCTGGCCATTTTGAGCGTTTAATTGACCCCACAAATGTGATGCTCCAGAAACTCAATCTGCTCAAAGGAAGGTCAGTTTTGTAGCTTCTGTACCGAGCTAAACTGTTTTCAGATGTGTGAACATGATTGCACAAGGGTTTTCTAATCATCAATTAGCCTTCTGAGCCAATGAGCAAACACATTGTACCATTAGAACACTGGAGTGATAGTTGCTGGAAATGGGCCTCTATACACCTATGTAGATATTGCACCAAAAACCAGACATTTGCAGCTAGAATAGTCATTTACCACATTAGCAATGTATAGCGTGTGTTTCTTTAAAGTTAAGACTAGTTTAAAGTTATCTTCATTGAAAAGTACAGTGCTTTTCCTTCAAAAATAAGGACATTCAATGTGACCCCAAACTTTTGAACGGTAGTGTATATATATATATATATATATATATATATATATATATATATATATATATGATAAAATGTTACTGTCGGTGTTATGCAGTATCAATTTTGTCCTATACTTTAGCTTGTATCTTGTAGTTAATTTTAGACCACGAAGTGAAATGGCTTGTTTTCTCAGCTCTGTTCCACTTCAGAGCTGGGAGTACACACTGAAACAAACAGTGCTAAGCTTCATCACAAATAATTGGAAAATCACGAAGCACCACACTGAAACTCTGTTATATTAAGGGCTCAGATGTTTGGTTTATTTTATTTACTTTTTTCTTTTTTTAAACGCAGTCAATAAAGCCTATCTTTGTTGCTAAAACACCAGGATTTAGACACAGTCCAAACCAACACAACTGCATCCATTAAGCAAATCTTTCCAGCCCAGTATATTAAAAAAGCTGTGGGCATTGTATGCACCCGTTTATTAGATGCTACAGATGCATTAATTAACCACACAATGCTGTTATAAGATCTCATTAACAGCTTGATAAACGGCTAACCCACATTAGCATGTAGCCACTTACTTCTCTGTCCATCAGGCATTTTTGTTATTTGATCCATCTGCTGTTCTTTAGGAATGTAGAATAAAATCCTGTAATCCATGCAGCCAAACGGGCGTTTTCACAGGGAAAGTCAAAAAGCCAGCAAAAAAGTGTTTTAAGCTACCAAAAACCGAAGCTGCCATGAACTGTGAGAAGGAGGAGGGTGCATTTGAAAATTACCAGGGGTAAGCCGCTCTGCCTGCAGGGGCAGTGCAGACACCTCTAGCACTCAACTTTCCACCGGTGATGTCATTAGTTGAACACTCAGTCGATTTCTAGGAGAGGGAGGGGCAGCTGCTCAGAGAGCAGAATTCAGGAGGATTACTCAGACATGCGTGAATTAAGCCAAAAACCACTCTGGTGGGGTTTTTTTTATGAGAAAATTGCATTACCATATAGTTGAAAACTCCAAAAACTTGATTTTGCATGATATAGCCCCTTAAAACTCAAAAATATGCAGCAGAAAAGTATATGCTATTCCTAACTGCATTTATAGATTGAGGACGTTCTTAGCTTTGATGCCTTGATTATATATATATATATATATATATATATATATATATATATACAGATACACACATATGTATATATGCGTGTGTCTGTAGAATTAAACTGAATAACACCTGAAGTAAGTGAAAGTTTTTAATAGACCTGATATAATGCTAAATTATCTCGAACAAACCAAATCAAATCTTAGCTGATGTGCGACACTTTCCCAAAAAGTATTTTCTTCAGGGTCTTACTAGTGTTGTTTTTTGCCTAAAAACAAACAAAAAAAGCTTTTAGTAGCAAACACCTGTACTTAAAAAAATGCACTGTTGCTGTTGGCTACTTAAGGCTCTGTAGAGCTGTCCTTCGCAATAACCGTGTAAATAATTTACACAGTATGCATTTAAAAAACGTTTTTTATTAACTTGAAGTTTAACCAAAAGAAGCCTTTTTCAATGATTGAATTAAGTTCTCAAGAGCTTCAATACAAGACAAATAGTTTGAAATAAATAAACAATGTAAAGCTATTGAGGTTGTGCAGAGCTTAAAGGAGGCACACATAAGTACTTGACAGTCTCTGCAGCAGTCCATTCCCCCATTTAAGAGTAATTTGTCAGGGGCTTCTAGGTGGATTTGTAGCTGGCCTTAAACTGTTTTGCTTGGAGAAACAGCAGCTGCTACAAGCCCATAGAAAGAGTGTCATGTGGCAGTCTGCAAAGAGAGGCTAACCAGAAACTTACTGTAGCAAGGTAATTAACTTCATGATTGTTTTGTCTGAAATTTCATGCAATGCTAAGAAGCTTGTAAGACTGCTGGCTGGTTTCACAGTACAAAAAAGGAGATCAAATAAAAAAAGTGCCAATTACAACTTCTTAATTGATGTTTCTTTCACAAAGCAAAAAAAAGAATACTGACTGTCATACAGAAAGTTAAGACAGTGGTATTTTTTGTCCCTTTTGTTGAAAGCATTAAGCTTAAGATAACATATTTTGACTCAGTTCCTCAAAGACTTGGACAAATTTAAATCTTAAATCTGTATTTTATAATATTTCTTTGTGGCATGAGAATATAAAAGGTTGTGCATAATTGCAAATTATTGTGCAACTGAGATTGTGAAATTATACATTGTTTAAAAAAATCTATTCAAATAGAAATTGTAAAGGTATGGGTTTGATTGCTTTGTATTCAGCCTTCCTGAACAAGTACTGACTTGTAACCCCATTTTACTAATTGCTGTCTTTTGGGGTATGTCTGAACCAGCTTTGTACATATTGAGAAGCTGACATTTTGGTTCATTGTTTTTTGCTAATTGGCTTAGGCTCAGTCACATTGGATTGAGACAGTGTGTGAACATGACTGTCAGTTTAGATGGATGGCCATACTGTTTTTAAATGGCAGAGAGGCACACTTTATTACCAGTCAAATGATTTCTGAAGGTAACTGCTCACACTGCATTTTTTTTAGGAGTTTCAGATTAATAGGGGACTGAATGCATATTCATGCCAACTTCTCAGAATGTTTTTATGATGAAATACATCCCTACATACACCACACCATGTTGCTCTGTCACATAAAGTTCCAAAAAAATGAATTGAAGTTTGCAATTTAATGTGACAACATTGGAACAAGTCTACTTTTGCAAGGCAGAGTATACATTTAAAATAGCAGTATCATCACCACATATCAAAAGAGAAAATTGGTTACTATCCACAAAGTCTGTTCAGCAACACTAAATTAGCCAGTAAAGTTACAGATTTTGCTACATTAAGGATAACAATATCTTCCTTCTCTAAATGAGGATGTAACTCCAGTCTTGATTGGCATTTAAAACATTTTATTTTGGCCAGACGCTAATTCATTGGGGCAGCTCCACTCTCCCACCTGTATCAAATAACTTCTGCCTGTGCTCAGCCCTGCTTCTGCCTATCTGTTCCATGTTACGTATTAATTTAGTACAGGGTTATCAAAACGCTTCTTGCTGTAGAGAGGGAAATAACTAAGAGGCCTCCTTACTGACTTCTAATGATCTCTTATTATGCCATTTTCTCCAAATACCCTTACTAATAATTACTTGATCAATCAATAGAAATAACCTTGAAATATTTTCCATAACACTACTCAGAATTAAAGCACATAAAAGATCAATGTATCTTGTACCGATCATGTAACATGTAAATATATCCAGCATCTGAGTTGAAAGTAGCTTGGACCTAAACTATTAAAATAATTAACTAACTACACCCATCATTAGTCCTTGAAGATATTTTAACTTAAGACAGACAAGCCATAAGGGCATGTTTTTTCAGGAGATCTTTATAAAATAAAAATGTGTTATATTTTGACAGAGATGACGTAAGAAACAAGAGTTGTTGCTTTCAAGAAAGAAAGCAGGCACATGTAAAAAAAAATCCGGGCAAAAACAAGTCGTTCAAGGGTAGAATAGTAATGGTGGAAAAGATAGAAAGTCAAGCAAGTCATATGTGGAAGTTTCCCCCCTCACCTCTCTTTGGCACAACCACTTGGGGCGATCGCCTGCTGAATTCATGCTCAGTCAACTTCGGATCGGCAGCCACGTCCGTCCTTTAAAAACCAGCATGCCAAACATGGCTATCAGCTTTCCTTCAGCTGCTGTCTATCAATGTCATACTGGATCAACAATGCAGAACCCTCTCCCTGCAGCACAAATGCAACTCTTCCACCTCAACAACCCACTTCTCTCCACACATCCTACACACAAGGATTGTCAAGGGCAGGTTGGGAACTCAGGTGCAGTGTTGTTGACTTATTTATTTATTTATGTGTGTAACAGGCGCACAGATCAATACAAGTATCCTGCCGCAAAATAAGGCTTGACTTTCTAGAGACAGATTAGGGCTGACGCAGCTTGGTGCCTCTCAGCCATCCCTTTTCACTTGGGTAGTTGTAGGTACACCACTGATTATGCATACATGCTTGCATGGACAGACAAGCACACACAAAGAAACACTTTGAAGGAAAACTGTGCTAAAAGCAACTGCTAAAAATATTGATTTACTTTATTATACATAGATTGAGGAATGTGAGATTTTGCATAAATATGAAAGAAAATAATTTTCTTATGCCCTTGTTATTATCTTAATAACTTTATCAATTTATTAACAACGATTCCTTTAATATTTAAATTTATTTTTACAATAAAATCTACCACAAAAAAAATATCAAGTGCATACAAATATAAAGTAATACAACTCACCACAAAGCTAAATCAGCGGGGACCTGGTAGCTGTTCCTCTTTGATGAGACTGCCCCGTCTGGGACAGTTTTAAAGGTTTCATTGCCTAAGTAGAAAGCTACCTACCATATATTAAGCAGAGCAGGGACCTGGGGCATCGAAATCACCTGTGAAAGGCAATTTTTTTTTGTATGGCACACTTTGCACAACAAGGTATTTTTAAGTGCTGTATATCATTAGGGGATAACATTAAACTAAACACAAGAGAGAGACATAATATGACACATGTAAAACATATGACATTCCAGCTAGTATTAATTGCTTGCTTAATGGCAGTTCTAAACAGGGTTTTTTTTTAGCTCTGATTTAAAGAAACTCAGTGACTACGTTTACATGCCGCCAATATTCAGATTATGGTCGGGTTAAGGTCACTACTCAGGTTTCTAAAACAATCGCAATAATCTGTTCACATGCATGAGCAGAGAGAGAGAGAGAGCAGAGAGAGTTACTCCTGTATACATGGAATTCATATGCCACTAGTAGTTCCTCTACTCAAAAGACCAAGGTTCCTTGCGTAACAATATTCCTGTTTTATGGGGATATGCTGAAACACCTTTATTTAACCAAATATTCGGGTTACAAAAGGGATACCCCAGAAGTAGTATTCAGGTTTTTGCTGGTGTTTACATGGCCCTACATGACCAGATTATTGCTTGTATTATGGTTTTGAACAGGTAATTGTCTGCATGTAATCGCAGTGAGTGTTTCAACGGCTTTGCAAAGGTCTGGAAGTTTTATTCAGATAAGAGGAGAAAAAAAACTAAATGCTTCTTCTCCATGTTTGTTTCTAATTCTAGGGATAATTAACAGACTACAGTTGGAAGACCTGAGTAATCTGGGAGGTTTATACATTGATAACAAGTCTTCAAAATACTTTGGTGCAAAGCCATTCAATGATTTGTAGATTAGTAAAAAAAAAAATTCAAGTCTAATCTATGCTACAGGGAGCCAGTCAGTACGTTTAAATGTAGCAAGAGAAATTCAAATTATTACCCTTAGACCGACTGAAATCAGACTTCTCAAATGCATGTATATGCCTTAGTCTGACTTGAATCGAAACAAACTGGAGTTTCACAAATCTGAATATTCTACCCAGATAATGTGATTTGGAATGTGACTACTATGCAACCAACCCCCCTGCCTGTACTCGCGCACTCCGTCGGGAAGTTAGCAGATGCGGAAGTCTGGCTCAGCAACAACATAGTAGTATTATAAGAAGAATATGTTGGTTGAGACAAACGTAAATGGTCAATCAGTGCATGTTTGGACTGACAAAGAGATGGTGGATTGTAATTATTCTGCTTTGACTCCATCTGCTTCACTCCTGCCAGCCTCAGTTTACTGCCTGAGTGCAGCACAAAGCTAACCACTATAAGGCTAACATGTAGGGGTGCATGTCGCCATCTATCGTTGGGGAGTCGGTCGTACTTCATTTAATAATTCGATTTACTGTGTGACATGTAAACTGGGAATCGGCTCTCAACAGGGTGAAAGCCCTTAATCTGATTACTCAAAAAAAAAAATGTATTCAGACATGCATGTAAACCTACTGAGTGTTAGGCCTGTGAATATTCTCATTCATCCAGGTCATGGTTATCTCAAGGAAATTTCAATCAAACGCAACTGGACTTGGTAATTTGTCTTGGAAGACGTTTCACCTCTTATCCAAGAGGCTTCATCAGTTCATGCTCGCCGCTGACCAGGCTGGGACTGGTCCAACTAACTGGTGTGGAGACTCAGCTATTTAACCTCTTGAACAAGAATCATTATGTATTAGGAGGTTAGGTTTCGGCTTCATTAGTGCCCTATTGTGTTATAACGACAGTCGTTGGAGTCACAGTTGTTTCTGTTATTAGAGGCTAATTTGTTTGAGTCTTCTAGGTAGGGATGAAAGTGCAGCATTGTAAATTGGAGATAGGTGATGTCTCAGGCCTCCTCCTCTGTTTAGCGATGGTTTCTCTACTTTTACATAGATGGCTTCTTTTATAGAATGTCTACAACAACTGCAAAAAGAAGGCATGATTGACAAAACACAATACTACCGGCTTTACCCCCAGGACTCAATTCCTTGCCTATATGGACTCCCCAAGATCCATAAAGAAGGGGCCTCGCTCAGGCCCATTGTCAGTAGTATAAACTCTGTCACGTACAATATAGCCAAACACATAGCTAATATCCTGGCACCTCTGGTAGGCAACACCCCACACCACATCCAAAACTCCATAGACTTTGTGAACAAAGTCCGGAATCTAAAAATGGATCCAGATGAGACAATGGTTTCCTATGATGTGACTTCATTGTTCACATGTATTCCTACCATGGAGGCTTTGGTCACAGTAAGAGAACGACTTACACAGGACAACTCCCTCCAAAACAGAACAAAACTCAAACCAGAACACATTTGCCAACTCCTGGAATTGTGCCTGAATACCACATATTTCCAGTTCAATGGCAAGTTTTATAAACAGAAACACGGCTGTGCCATGGGCTCACCAGTTTCTCCAATTGTGGCAAATGTATACATGGAGGAGGTAGAGTGCAGAGCTTTGAACTCCTTTGAAGGAATAACACCTAGCCACTGGTTCAGATACGTAGATGAGACATGGGTTAAAATCAAAACCAAAGAGGGGCAAGCCTTTACTGAACACATAAACTCAGTGGACAGAAACATCAAATTCACCAGAGAAGATGTCAAGGACAATAGTTTGCCCTTTTTAGATTGTGTCGTCCAGAGGAGAAAGGACAGAAGGCTCCACATTGGGGTATGCAGAAAACCCACACACACAGACCAATATCTACTTTTTGACTCACACCACCCACTGGAACACAAGCTTAGTGTTATCAGGACCCTGCAACACAGAGCTGATAACATACCCACCAGCTCACAGGCCCAAGGGGAAGAACGCAAGCACGTGAGAGACACCCTCACAACTTGTGGTTACCCCAGCTGGACTTTTGTGAAAACTGCAGCTAATTCCAGAAGGAAAGCCAACAAAGTGGTGGAAAAAGAAAAAGAAAACAAACGAAACAATGTAGTCATTCCATATGTGTCTGGGATTTCTGAAAAACTTTTAACAAACACAGTATCCCTGTGTATTTCAAACCCAGCAACACACTCAGACAGAGACTAGTACATCCCAAGGACAGAACACCACACACACACAAAAGCAACCTGGTGTATGCAATCCAATGCAATGAAGAATGCAAGGACCTCTACATTGGTGAAACCAAACAACCACTGTACAAACGCATGGCCCAACACAGGAGAGCCAACTCCTCAGGCATGGACTCTGCTGTTCATTTACATCTCAAGGAGAAAGCTCGCTCCTTTGAGGACAGCAATGTCCAGATATTAGACAGAGAGGACAGATGGTTTGAAAGAGGAGTAAAAGAAGCCATCTATGTAAAAGTACAGAAACCATCGCTAAACAGAGGAGGAGGCCTGAGACATCACCTATCTCCAATTTACAATGCTGCACTTTCATCCCTACCTAGAAGACTCAAACAAATTAGCCTCTAATAACAGAAACAACTGTGACTCCAACGACTGTCGTTATAACACAATAGGGCACTAATGAAGCCGAAACCTAACCTCCACCAATAGGCGGCACGCCAACGACCGTCGTTAAGACATGGAGCACAAAGGATCCAATGACATAATGATTCTTGTTCAAGAGGTTAAATAGCTTAGTCTCCACACCAGTTAGTTGGACCAGTCCCAGCCTGGTCAGCGGCGAGCATGAACTGATGAAGCCTCTTGGATAAGAGGTGAAACGTCTTCCAAGACAAATTACCAAGTCCAGTTGCGTTTGATTGAAATTTCCTTGATACTACTGAGTGTTAGACTTTAGAATTAGGTTGATATACTTTACTTTCATAGTTCTAGTGAGGACACGAGCAGAGCATTCTGGATCAGCTACACCTTTCTGATTGACTTTTTTCTTTACTTTAATTATGGCTCCTGCTATTGTCTGGTAAATGTAGCTTTCTTTTTCTTGAATGTTGTTTGCTTTTCTTCTATCTTTCCACTGAACCTTTTTCTTTTGCAAAGACACCTGTTAGAAACCTCTTTTTTGACAGTGTGTGAATTTGTTTTGAGTGTCTTGACAAGCATCAAGAGTGAGTTACAGTAGAATGTAATAGAGAAAATCAAGTTATTTTTTGATACATTTAGACTGTAATAAATAAAATGGAAGTACTGTAAGTAATTAATTATTTCCCGGTACCAAATGACCCACGGCCCGGTACCAATCCGGGGGTTGGGGACCTCGGCTTTAAAGTACACATTAGACTCACCAAAGCAGACATGTTGAAGAAAAAATCTTTAAAACCTAATAAATAATTTTTTGGGGAAAAAAACTACAGTTTATTTCCTATTTTGAATCTCTGCTTCAAATCTCCCATAATCCCGATGCAGGGAGGTTTTGGCCAAACTTTCCTCTTCTGATATGAAACTGTAATTAATTTGTTCTGACCTTGACTCCTCTGTCTTGCCAGCTTCTGAGTTGCAGTGTAATGCCAAAAAACTAATTAAAAGATGGTCTAAACCATTAATTTTCTCCACAGTTCACACTTGAAAAGTAAACAATAAATCTGGGGTGGTATATGTAGAATAGCTGCAAAAGACAACAAACTAGCATTCATTTTTCACCCTTAATAATACATTGATCATAAAGGTTTTAAGCATTCATCAGGCTCACTCCAATGACTCTTAAAAGCTTTGAAGATATAGGAAGATCATAGTTGGTGAGAAAAAGGACAAATAAAAATGAATCTTGACAGCCTTAGTTTGCTTTCAGCATGCAACTGGGATATACTCAGCAGAGCACGTAAACATTTACAAAATTATTTATGTTCAATTGCCTTGGAGACCCTTTTTTCTGCTCCTTGAATAATAGATTAGATTATCATTGTTATTTCTAATACAGATGTATACAACAAAGATCACATCAAGCAAGTCAAATAAGGCCGCTATACGAGACCATTATACTCAGGTCTGTTGGTGTTTTTCATGCAGCACATGCTGCCAAAACTGTTGGCAGAAAAAAAGGAAGGTGTTTATGAAGGATGCAACAACAGTTTGACAGTAAAGCCATGAGATAAACACATACTGCTGGTCTGGATGCTGAAAAGTCATTTTGCTCTTCTTGATGCCATTGGAACCCAAACACTCACAAGAAGGTTGAGATTGTCAACTGGGAATAAAAGGGCCATTACAATGACCCCCTTCCATCTCCAATTTTTCCAGGAACACCTCTCAGTTTCAGTTAGTGCACAGCTCTCATAAAACATGGTCTCTATCATCACCAAGGACGACAGGCCAATAAGTTGGATGCCACACTCACAAGAGAGAAGTGGCGGTGCAAAGACTCATAACAATACCCTCCAAAAACAGTGAATTCTGAGGGGACCGCATTTTAGAGGCGAGCTGACTCTGTTCAAAGCTCTTATTACACTTTTACATTAAATCTCAGCTTGAGTGTCAGATGAGCTTCTAGCCTTCTCCTGACACGGTGAGATAGTGAGGACAGAACCGCTTAGGTGTCACATTGTGAGACAAAAAAGAAAAGACAAAAAGTGAACTTGAGAGTACTTCTATTTTGCAAGCCTGTTGGGAAAGTTCCACATCTCCATTAAAAGAACCCGGTGCAGAAGACTAACCCCTGCAGCAATTCTCTGGTGAAGATACTCAACCCAGTCCCCTGCTTTGACAAAAAAGGAAACAGCATGTTATTTTACACATAATTGCAACTGTCAGCAGCTAACATCAGTTCAGAAAGAACAGAAATGTGACATGACTGCAAAATAAACTCAAATTAAGGACATCTGTAGGGCCCATTAACATGCCGTGTGGTAAGCAGTAGAACCAGGGTATACAGCAGCCGTGGTACCACCTTTGACAGAAAAAAAAACAAAAAACATATATAGTCTGAACGGACGAGGGATGGTAGGTGCACAGAGAAGTATGTGTAGTTGTTAATGGCATGTCACACACAGGGAGGAGAGGTCAGAGCAACAACAGCACAGGGAAGCTTACTGCCTCACAGTAAATACACCCCCATCCAACAACAAAGCCTGGTGTATGTTCTCATTTTAGAGTGCAAGGAATAAATTTACTGGTGGCCAGAATGCCCAAAGCTACGCCTAGTTAAAAACAAAAAGAAAAAAAGTTCCTGAATCTATAAATAAAACATGCTGGCTGGTATTTTCTCTCCCCTTTCATCAACTATTACAACGTTATGCACATCATACTTCTAAAAATGAGGACTAACAAAGTAAAAAATGAATAAAGGTGTGGGAACTCAACCGATTCTCAGCTCTACTACATCATTAACTACTAGAACAGCAAACGGGGGATGGAACTTTGTTGCCTCTACTGAATGCTGTAAACAAAACTCCGAAAAGGAGCTGAGACATTGGTTTGCAGTTTGCTACGTGTGACTATATGAAATCCTTCCCTGCATGAGGAAAAGCCAATGTTTGTTGTTAGAGCCTCTTAGGTCCCCATTCATTACCCTTACAGAAAGAAGACAGAACAGTAACAGCCATTGCCTTATTATTTTGACAAGATTTTGCTCTCTGATGGGTTGAGTTGACGAACTCACCAATGTCACATGTCAAGCAGGGGTTGAAATCTTTATTTGACTCCTTCAGCATTTGAATAATTACTGTCCGTCTGGTGGGTTTCACTCATTAGCGCTTTTTCTCTTGCAGAGATGGGAGGACAGTTTTGGCTTGACTAGAAGAGACAGTGTGACTTTTGCCTACTCAAAATGGATGAAATGGTTCTTTAAATCAAAGAGTGTCAAGTTCTGAGGTAGATTTGAAATTATGCAGGGGGTTCAGAATTAAAATTAGTTTTCCTTAAGAATAGTTGCACTAGTAAACAGTTTGTTAAATAATCACAGGCTTCCTCACTAAAAGATACAAATAACTACTATAAAATGAGTAAATAATAATGTAATTATATACTCAGTGTTTCCCTGATTGCATTATACATCATATTTTCTTCTTCAATCAACCATAAACTATAATGTTAAATAACTACCAAATAAATTCTAAACGTTTTGTTCTTTTTATTTTCTGTGCTGCTATACTGGGATTTTAGAGTTCAAAAAATACAATGCAGCCACTTTTATTGCCACCTGATAAATGAAATGTTTGTTGTAGTAGCATATGCTCATACTGAAAAATGTAAAAAAAACAAAAAAGAAAAAACCTGAAAAAACAAACACATGTTAATTTGTTTATTCTAAAAAAAATACTGTATAATTGCCGGTTACCCTGAAAAGTCTCTGGACTGGAGACCTGTCCAGGGTGTACTCTTCCTTTTGCCCATTGACCGCTATGGATAGGCATCAACCCCCCTGGCAATTTTTCGAGGACATGTGGTATAGATAATGGATGAATGGAAGAAAAATCCCAATGAAATGAATGTAACTGAAAAGAAGTGAGCGGGAGAGAAGTCTTTAAGAGTTAGTGCGTGGACGCAGTGATCCTCGTATTATTACGCCTAACAATATAGTACCCCTTTTTATCCGCTGAGAAAATCGACATGTTACATTTCTGTGTTACTATACTTTGTAGTGTAACACTTCACGTAACTGTATTTAAATAGGGAAAACGTGGAAGAGTTTGGTAGCTTCTGACGGGAGCTGATTTGGAGCTAAACAGTATGTGGAAGAGGCTGCGTTTGTGCTCCGTTTGCACGACAGAGCACACAGACAAAGACCAGACAGGTACATATCAACTAGTCTAAGGTAGGGAACGAACATATCGCAGTATGTAAAAACGGTGAACTATTCCTTTAAAGCCAAAGTGCGGATTATTTCGGGGAGAGAGTTTTTTTTTTTTTAATTCAACGTACGAAGGCCCTTTCCAAAACATCCCTTCTCCCTTCCTCCTGCAAGCTTTCCACTCCCTCTAATCCCCCTCCATACCATTGGGAACACGCATCTCCTGGAATTTCAGAGCATGTCATTGTATTCTTCAATAAAATATTATATTGATTTGCTTTACTGAATATATGTCTTACCTGTTCAGCAGTAATGTGTCCAAAGCAGCGTTGCTTTGAAGCCTTTTAAGATTTGATTGCAGCCTATCTCCATGTTGAAAATTATCTCTGATGTAAATTGAGGAAGGGACACATATCTGCATAACACCCTACTTGGGTCTCTAAGGCATTTTTTGACTTTGTCATTGTAATTCCCATTGTTTTTCTTTCTAAAGTTGATGTAGCCCTGGGTGGCCAGGGAATGGCTAACTATTTAGCAGAACTTTGCTGTGACTTCTCCATGACCGCTCTCTGCCATTACGGTGCCTGTAAACAGGAACGCACGGAGCGGCCTGTCTGCGCTGTCTCATCACCCAAGGGTTTGTGCGATGCACATGCACGGTGATTGACAGTTGACACAGGAGAAATTTAATTCTATTGGATACATTTTGTTTGTGAATTGCATAGGATCTATGGGAGGAAGGAGGGACTTAAGAAAAATAACAAATGTTCTGGAGAACTAGCGTTTTATGATAGTACTGAACCCCATATCTTTTTAAGGATATATAAATCTTTAATAAATAAATACATTCTCAAGAATCCAGCTTTAATTTAAAAAATTTAGTTTCTGAGTGACATGTAAACTGGGACTCAGCTCTCAACAGGGGTTCGATTACTCCAAAAAGCTTGATTTGGATGTGTATGTAAACATACTGACTGTTAGAAAACGGCAGTAAAGACGCAAATCTTTACAAGAAAAACATGAGACACTAGCTACATTTGCAATAGTTTGGTTAAAGTGATCTCAGAGATCAGTCCCTTCTCAGTCAGTTCAACACAACATAAATGAGTGAAGATTGCTGAACTCCACTTTGATTTAAATTGTAATTTTCTACTTTTGTTATTTGAGACCAGGATGGAGCTGGTGAGGTTATGCAAAGCAAGTTTATTTGTATTGCACATTTCAGCAACAAAGCAATGCAAAGTACTTTGCAATAATAGCTTTTTGTGGCTCTGTTGTATGTGGACATGGTGGAGGGTCTGTGATGGTGTGGGCCTGTTTTTCTTCCAAAGCCCCAAGAAACCTTGTTAGAATACATGACAACACAATTTATGTAATATAAGATGAATATAAGATGACATTTTAAATATAAATCGGTTGGACTCCATCATTCAACTGAAAATTTGTCATTTTTGGATCTTTCAACAAGGTAATGATCTACAACATTTGGCCCAATCAAGATAGAAGTAATCCAACTGCAAATATGAGTCTTCTTTCATGGTGACCTTAGTCATCAGACCTTTATAAAACAGATAATCCAGAGAACATGTATAAAGAAAGCCTAAAATTCCTCTACCCACACATCTCTGTAAGGGAATATTTTAGAAGGGGAGAAAGGTCTGTCACTTTGGTAAAATGGGGTTGTACAACTACACATCCATCCGTTCACTGTGGTTCGCAATAGCAAAATGTTGTAGATGCAGTAAGATGCTAAACATACAATTTTTGTGAGTCATTACTGCAACTGTTTTGATAAATGTTCTGCAATATATGCATCAACCTGGAGCAAATTAGAAACCACAAAACTAAATGGCCATTATAAATAACATAATCTTTGTTCTAAATCCAATCCGAAAACAAATAAGTTTTAGCTCAAAGGCCATCAGTATTTGTCAAAATATTCAGCACATCTAAATAAAAACAGGTTGTAAAAGATTAACCTTCACACAATTCCCATGTGCCATAATTTAAGCCATAAATTGTCACCTAGCAACACCAATCACATGTTTCTGTGTACTATTTTAAGTTTGTTTTGCATCATCTGCAAGGCCTTCTCTTGTAATCTCCATACATTAAGCTAAAATGCACTGCAAAATAAATTAGAATAGGCATTAAAACTGAAATGCATTTGCAGATTAAAAATGTTACATGCAGTGACTGAAAACCTAAAGGATGTTTTAAAATTACAGATTTATGTAAACACTTAAAACAAAAACAACAGTATATAGCTTTGAATGCATAATGTTGAAAAAAGAATGCTGGCCTTTATTCATAAACATATTACAATAGTAAGAAGAATTTCAAGAGTAAGATTATTGGAGTAGAAATTCAAAATTCATTTGGTTTGATTTTAAGTCATTATCTGCAGTACAACAGTGTTTATACCTGAGTTTTTCATTAGTATATATAGTTTTAAAAATAACTTTTCATTGTTTTAGGACATGCTGTTTATTATACTGTAAAATACATAGCAGACTGATCTCCTCAGTCTTTCTTACAGACTGTACAAGCATGTTACTACAGAAGATTAGAAGGTAGGGCTGGGCATAATGCCCTAAAATCAGTACTTCCGACTCCTTTCGACACTGAGTAGTGACCACACAGACCATATGAGGAAGTGCGGGAGCGGTGAATGAAATCTTGATTTTAGTATGCAGTCTTATTTTAGAAAAAAAATATTTTACATTTGCATTGGAACATAGGTAGGATCAGCCAGCGGCAGTTTCAAGAGGTGTATCAACATTCTGGACTCAGCGGGGTTAATATCTGCTCCGACATGCAGGACTAGTGTGGGGGGAGCTGAAGCATGCTGGGCTAGGAGCGGTCTGGGTTGACTGCAGCTCTGCTGCACACTGAAAGCAGAAACAATCATTCAAACATACTCAAAGTTACAGTCTCAAGGTATCCAATAACACCATGAAAAGTCACTAATCTCTAGTCGTCTTTTTTTTTTAAAAGAGTAGCCAGATGAGTCTAAACACTTGCTAAATATAGCGACAAAGTTACTGCATTGGCAGCCCTGTTCCCTTCAGAATGAGATGAAGTCACATGACTTAAGCAGAGCACTCTTTCTTAAAGGGGCATGATCACCCCTAAACTAAAACACATCTTTTTTTCTTTTCTTTTTTTTTTTTAATACCAAATTTACAAGTGCATCCAGAAAGTATTCACAGCGCTTCACTTATTCCAAATTTTTTAATGTTACAGCCTTATACCAAGATGGATTAAATTAATTTTTTTCCTTAAAATTCAACACACAACACCCCATAATTACAATGTAAAAAGAAATGTTTAGATTGTTGCAAATTTATTAAAAATAAAAAACCCTGAGAAATCACATGTACATAAGTATTCACAGCCTTTGCTCAGTACTTTGTTGAGGCAGCTTTGGTCGCAATTACAGCCTCAAGTCGTTTTGAATATGATCCCACAAGCTTGGCACACCTATCTTTGGCTAGTTTTGCCCATTGCTCTTTGCAGTACCTTTCGAGCTCCATCAGGTTGGATGGAAAGCATCGGTGCACAGCCATTTTCAGATCTCTCCAGAGATGTTCAATTGGGTTTAGGTCTGGGCTCTGGCTATGCCACTCAAGGACATTCACCAAGTTGTTCTGTAGCCATTCCTTCGATATTTTGGCTGTGTTGTTAGGGTCATTGACCTGCTGAAAGGTGAACCGTCGCCCCAGTCAGAGTTCAAGAGCACTTTGGAGCAGGTTTTCATCTAGGATGTCTCTGTATATTGCTGTATTCATCTTTCCCTCTATCCTGACTAGTATTCCAGTTCCTGCCACTGAAAAACATCCCCAAGCATGATGCTGCCACCACCATGCTTCACTGTACGGATGGTTTTGGCCGGGTGATCAGCCGTACCTTATTTTCTCCAAATGTAACGCCTGGGATTCTCTCCAAAGAGTTCAATTTTTGTCTCATCAGACTAGAGGATTTTGTATCTCATTGTCTGAGAATCCCTAGGTGGCTTTTAGCAAACTCCAGGCGGGCTGCCATGTGCCTTTTACTAAGGAGTGGCTTCTGTTTGGCCACTCTACCATAAAGGCCTGATTGGTGGATTGCTGCAGAGATGGTTGTCCTTCTGTAAGGTCCTCCTCTGTCCACAGAGGAATGCTCTGACAAAGTGACCATTGGGTTATTGGTCACCTCCCTGACCAAGGCCCTTCTCCCCCATTCACTCAGATTAGGAGGCCGGCCAGCTCTAAGAAGAGTCGTGGTGGTTCCACACTTCGTCCACTTATGGATGATGGAGGCCACTGTGCTTTCAAACCTTTAAAGCAGCAGACATTTTTCTGTTACCTTCCCCAGCCTTGTACCTCAAGACAATCCTGTCTCGGAGGTCTACACTCAATTCCTTTGTCTTCTTGCTTGGTTTTTGCTTTGACATGAACTTTCAACCCAGAGGCCTTATATAGACAGGTATGTGCCTTTCCATATCATGTCCAATCAACTTAATTTACCACAGGTGGATTCCAATTAATATGCTGAAATATCTCAAGGATGATCCGTGGAAACAGAATGCACCTCAGCTCAATTCTGAGCTCCACATCAAAGGCTGTGAATACTTACTGTATGTACATGTGATTTCTCAAGTTTCTTATTTTAAATAAATTTGCAACATTTTCAAAGACACTTTTTTCACATTATCATTGTGGGGTGTTGCGTTTAGAATTTTATGGGAAAAATGAATTTAATCCATTTTTGAATGAGGCTGTAACATAAAAAAAAAGTGGAAAAAGTTAAGCGTTGTGAATACTTTCAGGATGCACTGTACCAACACAGACAAAATTATGTCAGTAACATGGATACATTTCCATATCGGTAAATGTTCGGTATACCGCCCAGCCCTACCAAAGTGAACAAAATAACTAGACCAAGCCCTTTACGCTTTTCTTGTTTTTGTTGCTAGTTTGTATTGCACCATACATTTATTTAACTGAAATGAAGAACACATTTTTCACTTGATTTTAAAGCCTCATCTATTATCAATGTGATTTAAAACAATAAACCACCACTTATTCAAAGCTGGTAATAATAGTTTTTATAACATAATAAACTTTACTGAAAACGTATAGAGCAAAACATTTGACATTTGGATAAAATGAAGTTGGATGAGACAAAAATACATTGATCAACTTATTTACAACAAAGCAACAATCACAACTGCAGAGCAAAGTACTCAAGCTGCCTGCTCAATAGCAGCACAGGTAGTCGTCATTGGCTGAACCGCGGCAGCTTTGGCAGCAGCATCCGCTCTGGCGTTCCCAAGACAAACAGTATTCCTGGAAGCCATGTGTGCAGCACATTTCACTACTGCAATTTTGGATGGCAACAAAATCGCATCAAGGAGGTCAGCAACCTGTGATGCATTTAAAATTAGCTTACCATCAGACTTCAAGAACCTTCTGTGTCTCCACAGAGCTCCAAAATGGTGGACCACGCCCACTGCATAGCTGCTGTCACTGTATTTGGTAACCGCTTTATATTTAGCCAGCTCACAGGCCCTTGTCAATGCAACCATATCTGCTGTCTGCACAGAAAAATGAGGCGGAAGGCTTCCTGCAGACAAGGTACAATGATCAGAACAAACAGAATAGCCCACTCTATTTTTTCCCCCATAAATCTCTAAACGATGATCCATCAACATACAACACCGTGTCTGTATTCTGCAAGGGCATGTCAGTCAAATCTGGACGGGGTATACACAGTACCTCTAGTTCTGTTTGACAGTCATGGGGTATCCCGTCATCTTCAGTAGGCAGCAAACTGGCAGGATTAAGAACATTGCACCTCTTAATAGTTATGTTAGGCAAGTCCAACAAAACAGATGTGTACCTGAGCCATCTGGCAGGTGACAAGTGAGAAGTCCTCTGCTCCAACAAAATGATGGCTACATTGTGGGGTACAAACACAGTTAGTGGGCAATACATCACAACGTCTCTCGAAGCCAAAACCACTTTTTCTGTAGCTGCCACAGCCCTTAAGCACCCAGGAAAACCGGATGCAACCGGATCCAGCTTTGCTGAATAAATAAGCCACAGGTTGTTTCAAACCACAATGATTCTGAAGGAGAACAGAAGTTAGCAACCGTTCTTTTCATCAACCATCTGAAAATTTTTTTTTTCTGCATCAGGCAAAGCCAGAGCTGGAGGGCACTGCAGACCTCCTCAAATGATTGCAATGCCTCAGGAGTCCACTGGATGGCATCAGATGCCATCATATCTCTGCCATGAATCAACTCAGAAAGTGGCTTCTCCAAAATCGCATAGTCGATTATGAAATTACGACAATACGACGTCAAACCTAAGAAAGACATCATCTGTTTCTTGGTTACTGGTCTAGGAATCTGTTGTATAGCAGCAACTCTCTTGGAAGAGAGTGACCTTGACCCTCTGTCTATAGAATAGCCAAGGAAAATTACCTCTGGTTTTGCAAACTGCAGCTTTGAAAGGCTGGCTTTGTGTCCACATGCATACAAATGCTTCAACAACTTAACAGTGTCCTCACACTGCTCCTTTGACGGAGAACATACCAGAAGGTCGTCTACGTAACTGAGTAAGGTGGAGCCAGGAGACTGCTCCAACCCATCCAAGCTCTCTTTCAAAGCCATGTTAAAAATGGTAGGTGATTCTACATACCCTTGTGGAAGTCTGCTGAAAGAATACAACTTTCCCTCAAACTCAAAAGCAAACCAAAACTGACTCCCTTTGTCTACTGGTACACTGAAGAACGCATTAATCAAATCTACAACTGAAAAATGAGTGGCTGAAGGAGGAACATATTTGTACATGGATTTGGAAAAACAGATGCCCTAGGCAACACAGCAACATTTACACGCTTCAATTCCTGCACAAAACGCCAATCTTCCCCTTTTTCCCCTGATCTTTTTCACTGGAAATATCAGGCTGCGGACAGGGGAATCACTAGATTCCCAATGATCCCAGCTTTTAGCAGAGATTCAAACACTGGTTTGATCCCACGCGGGGCTTCTGGTTTCAACGGGTACTGGTGTTGTACCGGTCGAAAAGAAGATTTTGGTGTTATTTTAACAGGGGTACAACCCTTAATTAATCCCACATCATGTGAGTTTTTTGCCCACAAATCATTCGGAACCCCTTTGAGCAAAGGATGCATTTCTGAGCTGTCTGTCTCAACTTCAACATGTATCAAAAACATGTGATGTGCAATGTAGTTCCTCCTCTGGCGTAAAAACAGAAACCGGACTTACCAGGTTCTGAGCAGTCTGGAGGAAAGTTTTGGTCGTGGTACCTGAGTGGGTAACTGAATCGTTCTTTCACAACCTGACCAGATGCTGAAATTGAGAAGACATGTGTCACAGGTTTCTTTTCTCTCTGGTAAAACAAGCAGGCAGAGCCAGAGGTTCAGTTCAAAAAAAGTTTATTTACCAGGCAGGTTGGAAAAGATAACTGTAAAAATAAGTCAGGGGATGGTGCTAGGGCACAGTCTTTAAAAAAAGAGTCTTAAAAAGAGCCTTTACCAGTAGTCCCAAGGATCAATCAGGGAGTCTCTTGATGCTTCTCCACTGCAGGCAAGGGGGAAAGAGGGGGATAAGGCAGCAACCAGCCAGTGCACTGTCCTCTGCTCTGCTGTTCCTGCTCCAGTGGTCCCAAGAATCAATCAGGGAGTCCTTTGGTGCTTCTTCACTGCAGGCAAGGGGAAAGAGGGGGACAAGGCAGCAACCAGCCAGCGCACAATCCTCCTCTTCTGCTGCTGCTGCTGCTGCTGCTGCTGCTCCAGTCTCCGCTCTGCTGTCTCTGTGATCTCTCCTTGAGCATGCCCTGCTTCTTCCCTTTCATCTGATTGAAAAGTCATTAGTGGCTGCAGGTGTGCCAGGTTGTCACAAGGGGAGGTCCTTCAGCCACACAGGAGAGAGGAAAACTCGCCAGAAAAGGATTTCACACACACACAATAAATAAAATAGGATGCACTGCAAAACACATTAAAAAGATCTCTCTCCTGGTCACTATGTGACACATGGTTCCCACTTAGTTTTGGCGGTGGACGTAGAGCTCTGTGCTTCAACACAGAACGAGTTGTGCCAGAATCGACCATGCATTCTATAGGTGTACCTGAGACAGTAAGAGACAGGACAGGTAAGGCTTTGTACGCATCAGAAGTCAGTTGTGCGTACGTACTGTTGGCTCCTAGTTACCATGCGATCGGCACTCGCTTCCGGAGAGTGTAGGGGCGCCAACATTTACCCCGGCGGGAGTTTTCCAAAATAAAGTCAGAGCTGAGAGACAGAGAGTGAAATAATGCACAGACACAGAATTTCTGTTTCACACTCATATTCACATCTGCAGATGGGGAACAGTCAGAACTGAGTTGAACTGAACTGAACCGTCGTATACAGGGGTGTACCATTTTTATTAAAGAAGAACAAAGAACGTAGTCACATGTCTATTCTCCTCCCCCTAGATTTTATTACACCAAACGTTTATTCTCAAGGTTTCTTGAGTTATCGCTGTAACCGTCCGGTCTGTTTATGACTGTCTACTCCCTACTCTGTTTCTTATCTCCGCATCCCACTTTTACAACATGCAATAAACTTAGCCTAGAGTTTTACGACTTAAAAGCTTACCCCCATAAACAATACTTGACAAAACATTTCTTTACTATCATGCAAGCTAATTAAAACAGACTTTTACTTTCTGAATACTAACTAAAGATTATATAAACATATTCAATACGAGACTGTTATATAAAGTAGCCCTAAAAAATATGAATCACGACAATTCCCTCTTTCAATCTTTTTTTTCAAATAGATTGACCATCCCTCTGTATTTCTCCTTCAGGCTCCAAGTGAGGGATTAACAGATATTGACCTTGCATATTATTACCAACAGCTTTGTCAATGCATTTTATGAATAATGAACGTATACATGGAATACAACAACATCCACATAACACCATAGTCGACACAAATACTGCTAATGAAACCATTATTGACATTGCCAGAGTTTTCCATTTTCCAAACAAATTATTTAACAAATTGTCCCACATTGAGGTATCTACACCTGATTGTTCTTTTAGCCTATTTGACAGTATTCTCAGTCCTTCTACTGCCCTAGTTAATTTTCCATCTGCATTAGTATTATTAGGGATAAACATACAGCATTGATCACCAAATATTGAACAGACACCACCTTTTTCAGCTAAGAGCATGTCAACTGCTATTCTATTTTGAAAAACCATTAAGGAGGTGGCTTTAAGTTGCTCATGTACAGCCTCAAAAAATCTAATAGAAGTTTGGATTGAATTGCAATATGTAATGTTGACTGAACCCACTACTTTATTTCCAGGCTTATCATTTTTGAAACAAGTAAAATTATTTGGAGCAACATTACTATCAAAGAAAGGTGGGGTAGCTCTGTTATCAGCTATAGGGAATAATTTCTCCCAGTTACTACAATCTTTAACTGGATTTACACTAGACAGCAGGGAAACCAGACAAGTTGTGTTGAGCTCAACAGGTGCAGGGACCACCTTGAGAATAGGTCTGGCTCCCATGCACACAACACAATCCCGCCTCGCTTCTTGTCCTGCTTGTTCTACCATAAGCAACCAATTATTAGTGGAGCCACCCACACCTGTCATCATTTCAAAGTAATCGTCCACAGATGGTTCTTCTTTAATCATACTACCTCTTGCTGCTGAGGCCTGATTTTGACTTACCGAGGTGGAGGCTTTACAAGAATCCTGACAGATCATAATAGGAAATTGAACATCTTTTCCCCCTTTATAAACCCAAATTATAAAGAGAGTACAACCTTGCCCATTCTCGAGATATTTTAAGGGAAGGAGATCACTTTTAGTTAAATTAACAGTAAGAAGTAATTTATCTGCAACCTTATCCAATTTAACCAAAGGACGCATATGTTTTGCATAAGCTGTAGTAGTGTACCTTCTCCAGTCATATCCACGGGGATCAGCAATTAAAGTGGACCAACTAGTATCTTTTTGATCATTTGTTATGTACCACAAGGGGTAGATTTTATATTTACTTGCTTGTTCTCCCTTATAAACTAATGTATTTAAGGGAATAGTAATCACTGCAGATCGTCCTCTTGGTATGCAAAATTGAGAAAATCCACGATGTGCGGCGGAAGAGCCACACAGTGAATAGGGAGTTGATTTAGCCATTAAGTTTCTTCTCGGTCTAATTGAGTGAACTTCAACATGTGTTTGATTTGCAGAACTATTATAGGGCCATTCACCACAACAGTAAAAGGTAATATTGACCAATAACATTATGCAAATACCTGTGGTGCACAGCACCTTCTTATTTTCCCAAAGATGCATACTTTCTGTTAGTGGTGTGATCCTATGTTTATTTTAACCAAGGAAGGGTGTCTGTTTTTCTTTATCTTTACCTTTAAGCAATTATTTTTATTTTATTAATTTATTTTTTATCGTTTTAACCCAATTCAATATTCTTTTAGTACAAGGCAAAACTCTAGCAATTGTCACAACCTAAAAAACATTGACAGAAAACCATATCATCAAAAAAGATAATTGAAACAAAGATTTAGTAATCAAGTCAACCTAATTATGATTTAAACACCCCTTAAAATGTTTTAGCGTATTAATAAAAACTTTTATAAAACCGTAAAAACTGAATATTATGACAAAATCCTACAAATTTACTACTTAAAAAGTCTTTGACACCCTCTTAGGCAGTGTCTAACAATCTGCACCTGTAGAATAAAAATTGGTTAAACAACCTGTAAAAAAACAGAAAAATGATTAATAAATGTTCAGTCTTTATTATTATATTTTTTAGTCTTTATTCTTGTTTATTCCTCCGTCACCAAGCGGCTGCAAGTGGTGAGACGATTCAATAGTGTGGGCTCTTTATTTCTTCCAATTTTTTTTTCAGATCGCCCTCAATGAAATGCCAGCTACTTCATTAACTGAACATTTCCCCCAATAACACAAATACACAGACAGGCCCCGCCTCCTGGCTTCCTTCACCGATTGTGAAGTGGTCAAAACCTGCTGTGTAATGTGTTAGATGTTTTGCGATCTTTTCTCTTCTGTATACTCCCTCTTCGAGAAAAGCAAGCCCAAATTGCTTATCTCGCCCAATTTTGGCACATAAAGATCACACTGAATGATCACAGCAACCGGAACCAATCTTCTGGGTGGGCCAAGCCCTGCCTCCTGGCTTCGGCAGTCGATACTGCCTAGTCAGAACCGACACCACCCACTGCGGAGAGATTCCTCCAGGTCAGCAGAGAGCTGCTGCAGGTGAGGGACAGGAGGGGGGGTCAGGGGCCGGAGCACACTGGGACCAGTGAAACCAAGTAGAACCTTTCCCACGCAGCTGGACAGCGTGAGTCGTACGAGCAGTAACCTGGAACGGGCCAGACCAGCGGGGCTCCTGCCACTTTCTCTTATACACCTTCAGCCAAACTCGTCCAGCCTCGGAAGCAGACGCCGCAGGTCCCTGCACGTCACGGGGAGCCGGAAGGAAGGAGAAGACCAGGCCCTTCAGCTGCTGATGATCACCTCGAGGATCTGGATCAGGATGGGGCGAAACCTGTGGTTCTCTGCCAGCCCAAGGACCAGGGAAGATCCTGCCTGTAAACATCTCATAAGGAGTAAGACCTTTCGTCCTACAGACAGATGATCTGATGGCCATCAGAGCAATAAGGAGAGCATCCAACCAATTAAGCCCCGTCTGAGCTGAAATCTTTGCCAGCTTCAACTTTAAAGTAGAATTAGAACGCTCGACAACACCTTGCGATTGCGGATGATAAACAGTGCCGAACTTGTGGGTTATTCCCATCTGTTCCTCAACCTGCCGGAGATGTTTTTTTTTTAAATGTGTGCCATTGTCAGACCTGACCTTAGTCGGAAAGCCATGGCACGGAATCCAGTGGTTAATCAAAGATTTCACCACCGTTTGAGAAGTCTCCCGTCTAGCAGGAAAAGCAGAAAAGCACGAGGTCAATGAATCAATAATCACTAACAGGTATCGGAAACCCCTAACAGGTGTCCCCATATCTGTATAATCGATCACGATCTCCTCGCCAGGCCTGCACAAGTCCTGGAAGGCTCCCATTTCTGGCTTGATAGTAGGCTTAGGATTAAATTGACCACACACCACACATTCACTCAAAAAAACGCTTAATCATATGTGGCAGGAAAGGATGCCACCAAAAACAAAGATTACGTTTCATCTGAGTGTATGACACATGTGCCACACCATGAGCCTCCTGAAAAAGGGTGGGTTTTAACGCGGCAGGTAAAACCAAACGGCCATCAGGCCCACGCCAAAAACCATCAGCAAAAACAGCACCTCTATCCTTCCACATAGTCATCTCCTGTGGCGCAGCAGCCTGCTGCGCCAACTGCAATTCCTCAGTAAAACTGTCTGACAGTTCCTGTGCTGACGTGACAATCAGCTGTGTGTGGACACGTGACAGGTAACCCGCTGCCTCTTTTGCAGCCAAATCTGCCGCAGCATTTCCACGCGCATCAACAGTGTCAGCCTTGCTGTGACCCTTACATTTAAGAACAGCAAGGTTAGCTGGTAACATGACAACATCCAAAAGTTCCATAATGTCTGCATGATGCTGTATATGCTTACCCGTAGTGGTAACAAAACCTGCTCTTTTCCACTGTGGTAATTCATAATGAATGACAGAAAACCCATAATTCGAATCAGTGTAAATCGTCACATCTTTATCTCTGCCCCACTTGCATGCTTCAATAAGAGCCCTTATTTCAGCAAGCTGTGCGCTCGGCTTGCCATCAAGCTTCCCTGAAACAACAGTCTGAAAGGAATCCCCATTTTGCTCTACTATTGCAAAACCTGATCTCAACTGCCCCTGCGAATCCCTAAAACAGCAACCATCTGTATAAAGCACAACACCTGAAGGCAAAGGGTCAGATCGCAAATCAGGACGTATTTTTTTGAGCAACCGAATTCAGTCTGACACAGTCATGCTGCTCCCCAGAGATGGTCATTTGGTCAGCCATGTTTATTCCTTCATGCGTAAAAACAATGTTCGGTGCTTCCAAAACTCTGCTAATTCGCTGTTGACGCAAAGTTGAAAGAGTAAACATCTCAGAATTAACCAATGCCATGCCCCCATGAGATGTCAAAATATGAAGTGGATAACCCCTGACAATGTGTGATGTTTTTTCCACTAGATGAGCAATACCGGCTGCGTGTCTCGTGCAAGGCGGCTGTCTCATTTCAATAGCTTGCAGCTTTATGCTAAGATACATAAGAATCTGTCTCTGACCTCCTTTTTTCTGAAACAAAATGCCATTAACAATCCCATCTGTCTCTGTGTTGAGAAAAAATGGACATGTATAGTCAGGAGTGGCCAAATCAGCTGCTTGTGCTAGAGCCTGTTTCAACCTAATAAAAGCCTCCTCAGCTGGTATATCCCATACTAATTTAGCATGTAGATTCTTCATACCATGAGCATTTACAAGCGCTCTGAGTGGTGTGGTTAGGTTCGTGTAATGAGGCACATAATGTCTGGAAAAATTTGTCAGTCCCAGAAATGACAGCATTGATTTAACAGTGAGCGGTTTAGAATGAGCCAAAATAGCATTATTGTGGGTATCGGTCAGTCCAGCGCCTTGAGCTGTCACCTTCCGCCCCAGGAACTGGACCTCCTGTCTGACCAACTGAAGCTTATCACGGGAGACTTTATAACCCTCTCTCCCCAGATGTTGTAACACAGCTAGAGTAGCTGCTATGCATGTTTCAACAGTAGGGGCCGCCAAAATGAAATCGTCCACATACTGGGTCAGAACACAGCCTGGAGGGAGCTGTACAGTGCTTAATGACTGCTTCAATACCTGATTAAACAAACCTGGACTCAAAGCGAAACCCTGCGGAAGCCTACTATAACGTAGCTTCCTGCCTCTGAATGTAAATGAAAAAACATCCCTGACAGAAGGATGTAGGGGTAAACAGAAAAACGCATTAGCCAAATCTATGCAGGTAAACCATTTCAAATCAGGTGTAAGAGATGCCAAAGCTGTATACGGATTGGGCGTAGCAATGGGAGGGGTTTTGAGGGCCTCATTGACAGCACGCAAATCATGTGCCATTCTGTATTTACCAGTACCTTGTTTTTCTACAGGAAGAATAGGGGTGTTATATGGAGAATCCGATGGTTCTAAAACTCCTACTTCAAGTAACCCTGCAATAGTGTCTGCAATACCTTCCTCAGCCTGAGGTTTATGTGGATACTGCGGACGCCAAATTGGATCAGAATGTTTCATCTCAAATGTGATGGGTGTTGAATGCACTAGACCAACATCAGTGGGACCATCTGACCACAAAGAGTCAGGCACGACCTTCAACGCCTCCACTGCATCAGGATGATCTGTTTTTTCTCTGCCATGATTTCTAGAAAGCTGCAAATGTTCCAAAAAAGTAGTGTCTGAGAGCTGCGTGTCTATTTTGTACATCTGAGAAGAAGGAGAAAAACAGACCGAAGGTACCTGGGTAGGAACCCAATCCTTTAATGTAACTCCCCTTTTAACCATTCCCCCCAAATCTTTAGCTTGATGTTTTGGATGCAACAATAGCGATATGTGAGGAAGCGCCTCAGCTTCCATCATATACCATTTATGCTGCTCTGAAGTCAGATCAGCAAACAGTGCAACACCCTCCTTCCCCACAAAGCATGGACCCGAAGCCACAGACCAAGTTTGTCCTTCAAGTTCTGTTTCAAATTTTTTCTGATACAAAGTAGGATCGCCCCTCTCATATAGGAAGGTGACATGTAATGGGTCAGGCGGTGGAACAAAAGGCTGGAGTTCAAGCAGCCACGGCTTCCAGCATCTCAGAAATTCAGCCGCAGAAGATTCACGTGCAGACATCGTAGTCAATCTGGCCCAGAAAATATCAGCCACTTGTGAAGTGTCATCCTTCAGCAAAAATTGACCACTCATGGTGTCACAGCAATGTGTATGTCCATTCGGAAAAGTCACCATAAGTCCATCAGGGGTACACAGGATAGTAGCACCCAGTTTGATAAGCAGATCTCTGCCTAACAAGTTGACAGGAGTGGTTTGAGCAATGACAAAAGGATGTGATAGTCTTTGACCTCCCACCGCAACAGGCAATGTTTGAGTGACAGGGAGAATCATCGGAGCCCCAGAGATGCCCATCACAGACACTGTGTTCCCAGAAAAATTGACGTCTGGTAAAACTCTGTCCAGCGTGCTGAAAGTAGCACCAGTGTCCACCAAGAATGGCAATGAATGTCCATATATGTCCATTGTGAGCATTGGATCCCCCTTAGTCCTGCTCACCAAGGTACTCTGTGGGCATTGTCAAAACTGAGGCCCCCCTGTCCTCCTTGATAGGAGGGAGGAACCATATGCTGAGTCGCAGCAAAATGTGAAGGTGGCTGACCGGGAGGAATAGCGCCCCCTCGTGTATGTGGACAGTCCTTCACCCAGTGCTCATTTGAGCCACACCTCCGACAACCGTCAGCACCTGGCTGCCCTCTTCCCAGGCCTCTATTATCACCAAACCTGGCCCTACCACGTGACCGTCCCCGAGAGTGCCATGTCCGATAAGGAGCAGCAAATGGCTGATTCGGTGCGGCTGCAGCATACATTACAGGAAAGGAAGGCAACACTGTAGCTGATCCAACAGTCGGCGCTGCTTTAGCCACCATCTGCTTCACTTTTATTGACTGATATAAGTCACTCAATTTATTCTGTGCCTCTTTTAATTGGAGCTTCAGCAAAGCAGTCTCCAGTTTCATATTCTCCTCAGCAGAATCTTGAGCTTCTTGTAAATAATGTGTTATGTGTCTCTCCGATGGTTTGTAAATTCCTGAACCATCTGAAGCTCCCACTACAGGAAGCATTAAATCAGGGCCCCCATGAGTTCTGGTATTCTGATAAACCCCCTCGCCCTGGTCAACTCTCAACGTCTGTACGTCGTTAACCTGTCCAACTGTTGCACATTCATCACGTTTAATGGGGCTGGTACTCCCCCTAAGGTCAGCAGCCTGCCCTCGCACCAAAGATGTTAATCTGTCCTGATCCTTAAGGACCTCATCCATCTGTTGTTGAACTTTATTTAACCTGTATTCGTGCTGCTCTATTTTCTCCATTAATCTACTATTGTATGCCAAGAACAATTTATCAGTCTCCTGTTCTGTTTTTTTTTTAACTAAGTTTAACAACTGTCTCTTCTCCTCTCCACGAGCCCACCTGGGCGTCATCTTGGCCTGGAACTGCTTCTTACATTTTGTACTGGTCCCACTAACCAAAACAGAATATAGCCTTGTAATGCCTACTAACAATTGGGCACCTAACGTGCGCCACTCCTGTGGAGCAGGAAGCAATTTATATTCGGCTGCCATTGAAAGTTTAAAACAAAATCCAAAATGGATTAAAATTGAAGTAGGCAATTTGTAATAACTATGTAAATTATTTATTTTAATTGAAAAACTATCAATTAGTAGGCCAAATTTATCCCAATATTAATGCAGTTAATAGTAAAGACAGGCAGTATTTTATTTAACCTATTTATTTTTATTTTTTATAGGGAAGTGGTTTATGTATTATTTTAGTCATATAACATTAACCTTAATAATGATTTATGCAAAGCCGAAACGAAGGAAATCTAAAAAGGTTTATAACGAACTTTTTATTTTCTCATTAATTTATTTATATACTGAGATATCAGCTGTTTTGTCTTAAAACACAAAGAATTTTAATGAAGTCCGGCCGGCGGCAAAACCCGCGACGGACACTTCCACGAATCACACAAAGAAATAGAATTCTCCCAATATAAAAGCAGTCTCATTTATCATTAAAACAAACCGAAAAAATATCTGTAAAACTCGCTTTGTAACACAATCGTAGATCGTTTTTACAAAAAAGAAGTCGACCGAATTAGCGGACCAAGTCAAACACAATAGAACTTCCGGGTCACCATGCGGAACGGAAAAAAAAAACAACCGGGACAAAGACGGCTAATTCTTCACTACAATGTTAAACCGAACAAACTGTACTCATAAGTAAACCAACCAAAGACAAAAACAAAATGCCTCCAGCAGAACCACACTTCGTCTCCAAAAGACTCGAATAGCTGTTTAACCATGTCAAACAAATACCGGTCGGAAGCTAGGCTACCAGAGTGTAGCTGTAAGCATGAGCACCCCAGCTCAATCTGAACAAAACGGTGCCGCTTCGTTACAATAAAGTTATTTTATATATATATTCTAAAGAGTTTACTACCAGTTATCCATAACAATAGTCCTATATATGTGTTAAACAATGCTTTAGACGTGTTCACGTAAGTGTACAAGGTTGAACGCCTTTATTCCAGGCGAGACTCACACACACTGTATGTTAGCTGTAAGGTAAATATGGTGGTACTGTAACTAACCGAAAATGATAGTTCCCATTATTCCTCTACAATGCCAAGCTTCTACGCAATCTGCACAAACAGAAAACGAGGGCATCGACTAGGCGTTTAAAATTCGCAGAGGAATTATGGTTTTAGATTCAGTCAGTTAGTTCCCCTAAATGAGGAGTTTATATGAGGCCGGTGTGCAAAAAGCTACCTAGTAGCTTTCTTCCCTAGCCTCCACTCCGTCCAAGCACACCCACAATCACACCAAAACAAATACAGTAATTTTACAATATTTATCAAACACTAACCTCAAACCGGACCGACCAAAAACTGGACCATAATACAGACTTCCACGTTTGCGATGCTCAGTCGCACATTTTGGAAGAAACGCAGCCTCTCCAAAGTAATCCGTTAGCAGTCAGAGGGCTCCCGGGCCCTGCCTGCCGCTAAATTCGTTTGCCAGCTAAGGAGCTCCCAAACCAGCGTCCTGGCTGGGCCGGACGGCCAACCTCGAGCCCGATCCGCACCGTGGTCGGCCCTTAACCAAAAAAAAACAACACATCAACATTAAACGGAGAACGGTTAGATCAATCAATACCTATTAATTTGGTGTTAGCGCTGTTCCAGATTGATACAAAACCACCCGGGTGCTGATTTAGCAAGGATCAATCCAGTCGCTCTCCGATTCTACTCAATCTCTCCCAGCTCCGAAACAACTTAAGACCGAATTACGGAGCACGCATCCTCCACCATGTGTTGGCTCCTAGTTCCCATGCGATCGGCACTCGCTTCCGGAGAGTGTAGGGGCGCCAACATTTACCCCGGCGGGAGTTTTTCAAAATAAAATCAGAGCTGAGAGACAGAGAGTGAAATAATGCACAGACACAGAATTTCTGTTTCACACTCATACACATCTGCAGATGGAGAATAGTCAGAACTGAGTTGAACTGAACTGAACTGTCGTATACAGGGGTGTACCATTTTTATTAAAGAAGAACAAAGAACGTAGTCACATGTCTATTCTCCTCCCCCTAGATTTTATTGCACCAAACGGTTATCTGCAAGGTTTCCTGGATTTATCGCTGTAAACCGATACCCGGTCTGTTTATGACTGTCCTACTCCCTAACTCTCTTTCTTATCTTCCGCGCATCCAACTTTTACAACATGCAATAACTTTAGCCTAGAGTTTGACGACTTAAAAGCTTATCTTACCCCCTTAAACAATAGCTTGACAAAACATTTCTTTACTATCATGCAAGCTAATTAAAACAGACTTTTACTTTCTGAATACTAACTAAAGATTATATAAACATATTCAATACGAGACTGTTATATAAAGTAGCCCTAAAAAATATGAATCACGACAGTACCTGACATTGGCATTTGTTGTTGTTCTAAATGTGCAATGGCTTCTGTAATCAAAGTGTGGGGGTTAAAACTTTGATCTGAATGGTTAGTGCAGAAAGCAAGTCCTCATTGCTGGCAATCTCATTTAAACTTGCAGCATTTTCATTGCTGCCATCATGATTTACATCACAAAAAACAACCTCTCCATCATCAACAGGTTGTTCATTACAAATAACATTTTTATCAATAACATTATCACTAAAATCTGATTGATTGTCACTTTCAGAATGTGGTTCATCATCACATTCAGATATTTCATCACTTTCAAAGTGAACATGTGTGTCTGTGTGTGTTTGTGTGTGCGTCAGACCTCCATATTCAACTGCTGGTGAAACGAAGAAATCTCCTTCCTTTTGAGAAGTGGAGGTCCCCCTCTCTGATCTGTCAGCTTGTTGACGTCCTCCACGTGGGCCACGACTCCGCCTCCTGGGACATTGGTCTCGCCAGTGGCCACGCCCCCCACAGGAAAAACAACAGTCATCGTCACCTGATTCTCTGTTGTAGTCCCTGTTGTAGTTGTTTTGATAGTGCCGGCTGTCTGGGGAAAAATGGCGGCGACGTCAGTTTGAGTTCGTCTGCTGTTGTCTGCCTCCTCTCTGGTATTCTCGACGACCTGTAGGCTGACGTCGGGGCGGTCCACTCCTGTAATTATTTGTGACTGCAGAATACATCATTAATGCTCCTTAAAGAATATCTGTTTCCCTCTTAGACTGCAACTCGCCTTGTTTTCTGTTCAATTGACTCTCACAGCGAAGAATATACTTGCATAGATCAGCATAATTCATCCCAGTATCCAAACCAATATATTTATCCATCACGTCAGCATGAAGGTCTGGCAGTAAAGCACTAAGCACACGGTCACAAAGCATAACCTCGTATGAAGAACCAGCGAAATCGTCTTGTTCCGGCTTCTCAAGTCCACTAAATTGCTCAAAAGCTTCTCCTACCCTGTGAATGAACTCATGTGCCACCTCTCCTTGTCTTTGTTTCACAGAATCTAGTTTAGTCAAGTTCAGGCCTTGTCGGAAACTCTTTTTCAATGGCTCTGGAGAGCTTTGTTATCGCACAGAAATAGTCAGAGCTTACCTCTGTTTCGTCCCCATCATCGCCACACACAAGCTTTGCATGCAGGCCTGGTCCAGGCAAACTGTTCTTTAGCTTCGCTGCATCCGCAGCTTTGAGTTTGCGTTTCAAAATCCGACCGATCTCCGCACCGGTGGGCTTGAAAGACCAACAGATTTCTTCGAATTCCTTCGCAAAAGCTCTTCCATTGCCGGTAATGGGTGGCAGGCTGGCGGTTGCATTGGCCCAATCTTTATCGCTCCAGCCTCGGAAAAAGATTGTCGGTCCCTTCGGTCCAGCCACCTCAATCATTGGTAGAGTTTAAACAAAATCATTATCATAATTTTCAGTGTCTTTTACATTGAAAGATTTACATGCGGCAGCTTGCCGTGTCGTTGGGAGTGCAGAAAATGGTTGCCGGAGCGGTTTCGTCCCCCGCCGTTCTGCGATGCGATGGGTAAGTTTAGCAAGCTCTTCCGGTACTTCTTTCAAAGGTGGAGGGAAAGGCTCTTCTGCAGACTCTGTAAACCTGTAAATTTTTTTTTATTTTTATTTTTTATTATTTTTCATTTAATCATTTTCTATTAAATTTGTTTTGTTGTTTGTTTTGTTTTTTACATTTTTCAGTTACATTTTAAATTTGTATTATTCATTTATTATCCCATTTCATTCATCCAAATCAATTTCATTTACAGTAAAAAAAAATTGTTTTAGTCCTTTATTCAGTAAAGTTTTGATATTTGTGTTGTTCTTTAGTTTTTCATACTTAGTTGTTAGTTAAGTATGAAAAAAAATCATTATTGAATATACTATTTTTCCCTGTTTGTTTTATATTATGGTTGATTACTACTGATTTGTTCTTTTTGTATAACCTCTTAAAGGGTCACTGTGGTGCTGAGCAAAGAGTGACTGATCTTAATTTTGAGGTTCATGCTGTGGATGCCTGACTCATTTGAGGGAAGAGTACATGTTTCAATTTATATTTAGAATTGTTTTGATTTTCTTTGTGTACTGGATTGATAGTGCCTAACATTGTGCCCCTTTTCTTTGTTTTGCAGTTACGTTTATGCATCCTGACTAATGAGGAACCTAACAGGAGTGCCACCTTGGGGCTAGGGGCCGTCTCATACTTTTGCCCGACTGTTGTGCGCAAGGACAACACGACCATAGTTGGGAGGTTGCTTATCTTACGCCCTAGCGAGATTTTTGTATGGGATGCTGTTATGAAGTTCATATAATGTCATTAAGATGGATGCTTAGATTAGATAACTTTGTTAGATATGATTCAATGTGACATGTAATAATTGAAATTATTTGAACCACTTTTACTGTCTTTCTTTTTGAATGCTGCCCGTCTCTGAGGTTAGTAATTGTTATAGTTGGTTGTTGATTTTCCTTAGTATTTTGATTTATCTTTGAGAGTAGATAAATGGGGAGTAGACTGTGATGGATAAATTTATTTTTATGATTCATCTGTTAGTATTATTAACACTGAGAGCAGAGGGGCCAGAAAACAGGTGTTGAGTTCACATGGGTATCGAGGTTAGAGAAAACCTCACTGCCTGAGAAAATTGATTCTTCTTATATACTTAGTTTTGAGAGTTTCTCTTAATTGTGTTACGATTTAACCCAAGCTATTGCCATTCTTTTGTATCTGTCAAGATTAACTTATTCCCAGCTATAGAGCCAGGTGTCTGAGAAATCCCCACCCTGAGAGAATAGTTTTGTTTTCAGAAGTTATAGAGGCCCTTTTATTAAAACCTCCAAACGCTTAAAGGAATCTCTCTCATTTTTATTAAGAGTCTTAAATCCGATTACACACCTTTTAGTTTAAAGTCAGTTCAAACTGTCGTTTTCTAAGGAGAAAATAACCCTAAAATAATGGTTTTCTTTTTTTTTCTTTTTTGGCTGTTTCACTGTAACTGTTCGGGTGGAGGTAATACTACGGATGCACCAATACAATACTGGTGTTCGGTATTGGGGCCGATACTGTTGGGTCAAACACAGCCATCAGGTGGAACTAATCTGCACTCTAGCCCCACAGGAAGTGGGTGGGGGCAGAGTCTATAAATACAGCCTTCCGGAAGCTCTCTTTTTTGCATGCTGCTGCCGGCCAGGTAGGGCAACAGAAGACAATCTCCAACCATCTTCCTTTTCTGGCAGGGGAAGGCCTGAGTTTATCCCCAGCGCCCAACAAAACCCCCTCTGAGTTTCAGACTGTTGACCATTGAGAAGTAGAGCAAGAGATACACGTGGTGGGGGACCTAAACCAGCCGGAATCTGCATTGAGCCGCCGCCACAGAGACGATAGGAAGAATTGCCGTGCTGTAAAGCTGCCAAAAAGGTACTGTCAGGGAAAAAAGCTGGTGTGGATCACTGCTTCATGAGGGTTACTGTAACCAGCTACTACAGCCATTGTTAGCCGCTAGGCTAACATCGCCTCATCCCCTTTCCTCATCGACCATGGAGCAACTCGGAGCTTAATCATTCATAAGGTCTGTTTGGGAAGAGGCAAATTAGTTTAGGATGACTAATTTTAAAGATGTGTGATTTACTGTTGTTAACTTGTATAAGTTTTCATCCTGCTATCTTTGGGTAAACCGAGCCCCGGCCTGAAGTTTTAATCAGTGTTTTAAAAGACGTTTCTGGACAAAAAAATGTTCCTCCTGCAATTTGAGTTACTGAATCAAACAGGAGTTTTTACTTTCTTTGTTTAATGTTCAATACATGTATTTGATCCACTTCAAATGCCTCACGTGCATTTTAGGGAGTTAAGGTAAACAAGCCCACATATTTTGTTAGGCCTGCATTTCATAAACAAAGATTGTTATTAATCTCTCAAACAGAACTAGGTTTAAAATAGATTTGTGTAAGAACAGATTATTATCTCTTAGCCATTTTTGAACTCACTTTATTTGATCAAAATACTGGAATTAGATTGTCTACTGCTGTTATGAATTCAAAAAAGTAATATTCCAAAATTACTTCTAATCCAGATAAATTTTAAACAAACATTTCTTGATCCAAAGAATGTTTTAATGTTCCTTACGTTGTTTTATTAGTTTAGACATATAAATCAATGGTGCTAAATTAGTTTAAACTAATTACAATTGGTAAACTGTTTTAGCTTTCATTCCAGCATCTGCATCAAGCCCTGAGTTCTTAAAGCATCCAATTCCTCCAAAAAATAAATCGGAATTCATGTTTTCTATCTTTATTCAATTTTTATATATTTGTGTTCTTTTTGTATCAATTCATTTAGTTTGATCAGTAGTGTGTTGGTTATCAGTTTGAGTGATTAAATGTTTCTTTTTCTCCTTTTGTAAAAAAAACTTTTGTATTTTGGAAGTCACTGTTGTCCCTTTTATTCAACACGCACACATCCATCCATCCATTTTCTATACCGCTTAATCCTTAATGGGTCACGGGGGGTGCTGGTGCCTTTCTCCAGCTGTCAACGGGCGAGAGGCGGGGTACACCCTGGACAGGTCGCCAGTCCATCACAGGGCAACACGCACACATATAAGGGTTTAATGTTCTGACATGCGGTACGAATTCATTCCTTCATAATTTTAATCTCAGCTGGGCAGATGTTGGACCATTAGAGACTGGTATTTATCTATTTGACTATTAAAATAGTTCCTGGGAACAGGTGATGCCCCTAATAATAATAATTTTCCATAAATTATTAATCTTGTTGGGTCACACACACAACCATCAGGTGGTGCAACTCTGCTCTAGCCCCACAGGAAGTGGAAGTGTGTTAATCTATAAATAGGACTGCTCATCCAGCTGCTCGTTCTTAGCGACAAAGCCTCCGGCCCGGCGCTAGAAAGGCAAGGTCGAGGACTCCTTTTCCTTCGCGGGTGAAGGAGACACGCCTGATTTCGAGGAGGAACTTATTCGAGCAACACCGACGAACGACTGATCAGGTGACTGAAAAACATTGATAAACAAACCCCTTGTTCTGTCTGAATTCTGCAGATCGTTCCGAAACAGAATCCCCAATCTTATTTGTTGGCCAGCAGAGGAAGGCACGAGTTTCTGCAGGAACTCGCTTTAAGGAACCCAAAGACTGCCGACACCAGGTGAATCCTAAATATTGATAAACAAAGACGTTTTTCATCCACAGAGCCCGACGAAACCCCTCTGAGTTTCAGGCTGCTGACCGCTGAGAAATAGAGCCACGCGTGGTGGAGGACCTAATGCAGCCTGAACCGCATGCCTGAACCGCGTGAATGAACTGGACAAAGGCTGCATCCCTTCGTGCCAGAGGCTGCATTGAGCCCCCTGACACAGGACTGATGAGAGTGGCCGGGTCGGAGAATCTGAGAGGTACTGATCGTGAGTGTCGGGGCCATCCGTCACACAGCTGAAATGGCGTCCTGATCGGAAGCTCAAGGAGCTACCAGCCTGTTAAGTAGCTTAGCAACCCTTTGTTATCCTGCTGGGCTAACGTCATCTGAGCCCCCTCACTTATCCACGCCCGAGAATACTTGGTGAAATTGATGGTTGATAAGGTCTGTTTGGGCAGAGGCAAATTAGTTAGGAAAATTAGTTTTAAGTGTTTGTCCTTTAATTTTTATTGGTAACTTTTTAAGTTTCATGTGGTATCTTTGGGTAAACCAGGCCTCGGCCTGAACTTTTAATCAGTGCTTTTAAAAGACTTTTTCCGACAAAGAGTCATTTTAAATCCTGTAATTTGAGCTACTCAATCAGACAGGAGTTTTTCCCTTTTTTAAATGTTTAATAAATGTATTTTAGCAACTCTAAACGACAACGTGTGTCGCAGAAAGCTACAGCTAAGGAAGCCCACGTTTTGGTTTGGGCCGGCACTTTGTGTACAAAGATCGCTATTAACGGTTCAAACAGATCTCTGTTTAAAAATACATTGTTGAAGAACAGACACTAATCACAATAGTCGTGTTTGAACTCACCTTATTCAATAAAAATATGGGAATTAGATTGTTTTGCTGTCGTGATCAATCCATGAATTAAGTAATCCTCCAAAGGTTAATTACTTTTATCCATATAATTTTTAAACATAACATTTCTTAATCCAAAGAATGTTTTGTGTTTTCTTACATTGCTCAATGGTTTAGAGGTAAACCATTGGTGCTAAATTAGTTAAACTAATTAACCCTCTAGGCGCCGGAGTTTTTTCTATTAAATATTCCATTTTGATATCAGTAGTTCAAAATGTTGTAGCTTTAATATGGTTATAGATAAAAGTACACTGTAAGTTACAAAAATCTTCAGTATGATCCAAAGTTTTTGATAGGAGCAGAATCACACATCTAATTAGCATATTATGACGTCACCAGGCGTTGGCACTATTGGATTGCATGACTTGTACAATTTTTTGCTTTTGACATTGTTTAAAACTTTTTTTTCATCAATAATTTTATTTTTTTATTTAGATTTTTCTATATATGTATTTTCTACATCTATATGTTTCATTTTTTTGGCTTTTTTTCAAGAACAGGTGGATTTATCTGTTTATGTCTTTTCTTATGTGACTCCGTTACTCTATTCACTATATAAAATCAACAGAAAGAAAATATTGGCCACAGAATTTTACAGATCCATCCCAAAAATAACTAACAGGCTCATCAAATTGTCTGATCCACTGGTGATTCTACTCTTCCTCATCTGTCAAGCAAACCTCGCCAAAATCATCATCATCATCATCATCATCATCATCATCATCATCATCATCATCATCATCCTCACTTGCAGCGGGACAGAGAACTTTACTGCTGTTTAGACGCTTATAAGCGGTCTTTTTTCCCTCCTATTTTCAATCGCATCTGCTATTATTTCCACTGATTTTTACATCCCTCCCACCTTGGTCACAATTAGCGTTGTGATGACCACCTAGCTACCCAAACACATACCTTTCTCTCACCGGGGGAATGTGATGCACAGCTGGAATGTTGCTGCTTGTGGATCGTCATGGCAAAACGGGACTGGCTGTTGCTGCGGGACATTTTAGTTTCACTTTCTCCCGGGACAACTGAACAGATCAGAGGTAAATATTTCTCTTCAGAATCTGAATAAGCCAATACGTTACAGCGGGGAACTCTGACATCTCGGCCTCATAAGTTTTATCGTTCTAAAAGTCGCGTTCTCTATACTGTGACCGCAGCAGCTGTACCTCGCGTCCCCCGCTCGCAGCGCTGACTTAAAGGCCGATATACTCCAAAAGTTTCCAAGGGAACACACCCAAAAAGGTGTCCAAGATTAAAGATACACATGCCCGCCATCTCCTGATGTAAAGTAGTAATTAAATTAGTGGCCGTATCTCCAGCTGTGGTTCGTTAAAGGCAGCAGTGTTGCTTGTCGCAATATTGCGACTTTGGCGCCTAGAGGGTTAACTAACTAACTAACTAACTAATTAATGGTTTCTCATCTTATTACATATTCATCTTGTTGTGTTCTTTTACTTTAACTATTCATTTCTTTTAATCAGTAGTGTGTTCTTTTCTAGCTTGGTGATCAAAATGTTTTTCTTATTTTTCTTTTTCTTTTTATAAACAAATCTTGTATTGTTGGAAAGTAACTGTTGTCGTGCTTGATTCAATACGCACATATTGCAAAGTTTATGGTCAATAAACAGTAAAGAAATAATTCCTTCAGATTATGAGAGTGATATAGACATTTGGCTATTAAAATAGTTCCTGATAAAGGTGGTGCCCTGAATATTAATAATTTTCCATAAATTATTAATCTTATTGACTGCCTTAAGCCTTGAACTCACAACAATACCGTTCTAATGCACTTGTATCGGCGTCAGCTAATTAACCAATTCCACGAACAAAGCCTTTAAATATGGAAACTGCAATGATTTCACAGAAATTTTCATTTTTGACTTGAAATTTTTGTTTTGTTGTAATTTTATTTGTATTTTTTTATCTAATTCACCTTAATTTTTGTAACAATTCAATTCAGTTTATTTATATAGCGCCGTTTCACAACAGATGTCATCTCAAGGCACTTTAAAACTTTAAAAGAAGAGTTATTACAATACAATGTTTAATGTAGAAATTAGAGAACCACAGAACATTGCGTCGTGTAATTCTCAGCAATCCCTCACACTGAGCAAGCACGAAACGACAGTGGAAAGGAAAAACTCCCTTTTAACAGGAAGAAACCTCCGGCAGAACCAGGCTCAGCACAAGCGGTCATCTGCCGAGACCGTCTGTGGTTTGGAGAATACAGAACAGAGACACAGAAGAGAGATACAGAAAGAGCAACAGAACTGATGCAGAAGTTTGTTGCAGGACGTGGAGAACTTTCCGTCACTCCAATGCCATCTTAGTCAGGGTCGTCAAGCAGGGCGGGTCAGGAGCACCTACTATAAGAAGAGACTAAGAGAAAGCAGGTTAGCGCTTCAACTGACAGCACATCATGCAGTTGGGGAGTAGTAGGAGAGAAAGTAGGAACAGACCCTAATAATGTCCTCCAACAGCCTAGCCTAAAGCAGCATAGCTACTAACATTAACCTGTCTCCTAGCTACTAGGATACCTAGCTACTAACACTTTCTACCTAGGTTACATTAACCTATCTCTACCTAGCTACTCTACCTCTTCCTATATCTTCCTAGCTTTTGACACTCTACCTGACTACTAACATTAACCTGTCTCCTAGCTACTAGGAGACCTAGCTACTAACACTCTACTTGGCTTACATTAATCTATCTCTACCTAGCTACTCTTCATATCCCTTCCTAGCTTTTGACACTCTACCTGGCTACTAACATTAACCTGTCTAACCTGTCTCTAACTGCCTATTAACATATCTCAAACTGTAAGCTTTGTCAAAGAGGAAAGTTTTAAGCCTAGTTTTAAAGATATACAAATTGTCTGCTTCACGAACCAACCCTGGGAACTTGTTCCATAGGAGGGGAGCCTGATAGCTGAAAGATTTGCCACCCATCCTACTTTTAGAAATCCTAGGAACTACCAGTAAACCTGCAGTCTGAGAGCAAAGGGCCCTATTAGGAACATATGGAACAATCAGGTCTCTTATGTATGATGGAGCTAGATTATTAAGAGCTTTATATGTCAGAAGGAGGATCTTGAATTCTATTCTAGATCTCACTGGGAGCCAGTGAAGAGAAGCTAAAACAGGGGAAATGTGATCTCTTCTTTTAATATTCATCAGAATCCTAGCAGCAGCATTTTGGACTAACTGAAGACTTTTAATTGTTTTCTGTGTACTACCTGATAATAAAGAGTTCCAGTAATTCAGCCTTGAAGTAATAAAGGCATGGAGTAGTTTTTCAGCATCAGTCCTGGACAGGATTGTTCTAATTTTTGCAATATTCCTAAGGTGAAAAAAGGAAATCCTAGAGACTTCTTTAATGTGACATCTAAGCAGAGAACAAAATATGACCTGTCTTCCAATTCATTTCCAATACATTTTTTTTTTTTTGTGGTAGAAATATCGCCATTGGTACTCAGCATCAGCAAGTACTCAGATCCATGTATCAGTATCGTATCGGTTTGAAAAAAGTGGTATCTTTACATCCCTATGTAAGACATTGGTTTATAAAAACCGTAGTAACGTCTTTATTTTTAAATACCCAAAGTAGTGCTGTGAACAAAGGAAAACCATCATGTGAAGCTGAAGAAAAAGTACACATGATAGCCACAATCTATCAGAAAAACACATTTAAAATGTATGTGATACATTTCTGTTGAGCCCGTTTCTTTAGATACTCTGGAATAAAATTTATTGCAAACAATTAGAAACCTGTTTAGCAAAGAAAATCCTTCTGTATGTTGTGTACTGTGTATTTCAATCCAGCTGTTCTGTGAAGGCCTCAGAGGTGTGCTACAAAACAATAGTGAACAAACAATATCAGAATATGGCACAACTAAACCAGAAAACCTAGGTTAACTCTGGAGGAGCTGTTCTTGCAGTTTGTCACAAGCCTCGTATGGGATAAAACAAACATGAGGAAAAAGGTGCCCTAGTTAGTTAAGATCAAAACAAACATCTTTGCATACATACAAAATGGAATGAATGGTTTATAACTAACAATATACATCAACCAGAATGTACCCTCCCCACAATTAAACATGGTGGTTGCAGTATCATACATTGGGAATGTTTCCCAGGGACAGGTAAGCTGGTTGGAGCTATATACTGAATATGGCAATCTCAGAAAAATAACTAAAAAAACTTGTTAAAAAAACTGGGGACTACGGTGAAGCCTCACCTTTCAGCAGCAAAAGAGAGAGCTTATAGGTTACACATGTCTTAAGCCCCTTTTCCACTAGGGTCGCTTTAGACCCAAACGGGTCGGGTCAGCGACCTACAAATGGGTAAGTTGTGTTTCAATTTCCATCTCAGAAGAACGGTAGAGGGAGAGGACATGGCTTAGCTTAACAAAAACTCCGCCAAAAAGCAGTCACAACGTCATTATGACAATGCTGATCCTCTTTTTTCAGTGTGAGACTTTTAACACACTTCACATACTCAGACATCCATCCATACATGCCTCCAGCTCATAATTTGTGTTCTTCATGTCATTACTGATCTAACCAACAATCATCTAGTCTATTGAGACTCGGAATCTGCAGGCTTCCAGCCCTATCTAGCCAACAGCTCTCTGATCAACGCGTAGAGCTTCTGCTTCTCTGCTGCTATACCTGCTTCCTCCTTCCTGACACCGTGGGCTCGCCGCAGCTTCTCCGACCTGTCACACGCCGACTTCACCAGCTACACCACTACCTGACGGAAGCCTGCTCAAACCTATTGTGGAAGGAGATAACAGCGTTGTCTTGGCAACTGATAAAATTCAGCCATGCTGCAGCTGACATCTCGTCTTCTCTCTCCCCCACTGCAGCATTCCAGCCCAATCTAGCTGAATCTTGTTCCTGCACTCTGATCACAGCGAAGACCTCCTACTTCTCTGCTGCTATTAGCCTTATTTCTCACCAATATTTCTTATTCCGACTTCGATGCTCCACCACGATAACAGATCCCATTTGCGCTCCATTCCTCTTAGCCATTTGACAAAAATTCCCTCCCACACTGCTGCTGAAGCGTCAGCCGGTATCAACATAGATTCTCCCCGTCACCTTTTGGCTTTAGGTTCATCAAAACCACAACACTCTTTAAACACTATAAAATTATTTACAAAGCACTCTTTTTTTTACTTAAAGCAAAGAAAAACATTTTCTGAGACTTTTTTTAAGTTGATTTTGTTTTTTTCCTGTTTATCTGTTTTCTTAATTTATGCAACTCTGAAGCACTTTGAATTGCCTTAGTACGAATTGTGCTCTACAAATAAACTTGACTTTTAATATTTCAACATTTCTGATTTTGGTGCTGTTACGGTTATTATATTCTGAGACATCACTTCAAACAAACATCTCCAGGTCAGCAGTGTCTACCGCTTCTGGGTAGGAGTCAGAGGGATATCACATTACTGGACCAATCAATGAATAGGTGGGGATGTTGGGTTGTTTCGGCAAGGTTTGGACCAAGGCAGAGGTAGTCCAAAAAAAAGAGGTGACCGGACACAGATAATGGAAACACACCAGAATGGTCCTAAAGCTACCCATTCAAGACTGTACTGGCCCTAGTGGAAAAGGCTCATTAGAATGGCCTAACCAAACCAACTTATTTTAGTTTCTTAATGGGCAACAATTTCTATCTTTATATTTGCAAAAAGGCATTTTTTCAGTAATGTTCCATTCATTGCAAGCCTTGACACTTTTTAATGGCATTTAAAATCCATGCCTTACACATATACAGACTGACACATTTACTTGTCTAACTCAAAGGGGGTAGGTGGATATCAATTCCTCCTGCTAGTTCTCTTGTTTCTTCTCCCAGAGGAGGCCATCGACTTCCACAGCAGCCGAGCCTCCTGCTGGAATCCATGACTGCTAGCCATCTGGACACAGTTGAAAGAGGCTGTATAACAAACTGTGCAAGAGGTATTACTTAATATCACTAAACCCAGCAGGAAAAGCATTGCAACAGCTCTTAGTCAGATCAAATAATTATACAGAAGCTTATTATAGTTATTGTCAGAGTTTGGAAATCTATTAGTAGAATGTGTTCATTGCAGGGTCCACATTTATTCGACGGATGAACTCGTCAGTTACTCTCATCTGAAACATACAAAGGCATTTATTACCCAGCCTTATTTTTCTGGTGATAAAATCATGTAATCTTAAGTCTCCCAGGAAGAAGATGGAGGGCTAATGGATGGGTGTGTTGATGGACAACATGATCCAGCATGTAGCACATTCATAAACACATGTGCTCTCTATTGTCTGTGGCAGCCACATGCTGATAAAGTCTTAGATTGCGCTCAGTTTCAAGTGAACCACAAAAGGTTTCCTTCCACAGCCCTCCAGCCTCCCACAGTGAAATAGGAAGACCAGTAGATGGTTGAAATACATCAAGGAATTCTGGAATCAGACAGTACACAGTGATTCACAGTAGGCAATTCTTCTGGCTTATGTGTACCAGATATTGGCATGAAGCAACTCCAGGGATACTATTTGTCAGCATCTGATGACACCGAGTTCAATATATGAACCATTCAGGTAACTCCTGGGCTCTCATTTATCATATGTTCATAAAGACTGTCCATATTTTATCCTATGAATGAAATTAGGAATGTTTGTATGAATTGTCAAAAGTCAAAAGATTTGTCAAATGAGCGGTGGTCAGGTGTACACATGCTCCTCCGCGATCATCAGTTGATAAATCCCCCATGTGCATACCTAGGTGCTGGTGCCCATTCACAGTCATTTGCGAACAGAAGCACCCTCAATAAACTATAAATGGTAATACCACATCCTCTGGCACATGCATTGAGTCCTTGCGTTCTTCCCAAAAAAATGGCCAAGATAGCAAAAAAAACGCATTTCAGCGACACCAACATCAAGATCAAACTAAAGTAGGATAAAAAATAGACAAGATGAACAGACTTTTTGAAAATTGTCACAGTTAAAGCAAATTCTTTTGAAAACTGATAGGTCTTGCCCACTATTATTAGCAGTTCCTCTGCTTCATGTCTCACACCATTTCTGCATGCAGAAGTTATATTTCTGCAGCAGACATTAAAAAATTGTGGCAAAGAATCGTTTAAACTGCTGTATTTCACTTCTATGAAAATACTTGACTGTTTAGTTCTATCAGCTCAGGGGTAACCAATAAAAAAAAAATCTTCCTAGGAGACAGTGACAGAGCCAATACATGTGGTTGCGACAGTGGAAAGGTTCCTGTTAGAAATAAAAGAAAAATGGCTAAAAATCAAACTGTCAGGAAATCATCAGCTAAAAACACTCTCAACTGTGCCAGCTTACAACATTCTCTACCAATGGCTCATCCTCTGTATTTAAAGATCCTTCACTCACCTCAACAATGTTCTGTCACGTGGTCCCCTAGTTCTGAACTTCCTCCTTATTGGTATCGCCACGTCTGTCGAGTTCGCTTCCTACCGGACCTGCCAGCTCCTGATCAGTCCAGAGCTGTCCTCCCAGCTTCTCCACGCTCTGTTCCTGTCCATTCCAGGTCTGCTCCTGAACGCTGATCAATAAATCTGTAATAAAACGGTAACTATCGTCTTGCATCAATCCAAGTTACTGACACAACCTGAATACAATAGAATGTCACTCAGCACACAGCTGGACCAGATCTTCTACTTGGGGTGCACATATCAGCAAAGGAACTGCTTTGGCTGGCATAAGTACACACAGAGAAGGCAACAACCTGCTTCAACAATAAACAGGACCATCCAAGGCTAATGGATTGGTGTTTACATAATACTGCTGAGAACCTTTAATTTATAATTGTACTAACATCCTTTAGAATTAAAGCACTTGAAGTAACAAGTAAAAAAGAGTATAGACCCCCCTCTCCCCATCAGATAAACATTCCATCAAAGTAAAATTGTCTCACTGTTGGAGTTACCACTAGAATAGACTGGAATCTAATAGTTTTGTCTGAAGGTGTTGCACTGGACAACAGTTCATGAGGCCATATTATCTCACGCTGATGCAGCTTGCAAAGTGGTCCATGTTGTAACTAGTGGTCTCCAAACACAACACCCCCAGGCAGTTTTTCTGATATCTGGGGCCTTTAACCTCACCTCCCTGTCCTCCTGTCTCCCAAACTTCACCCATTATATCAAAAACAACACCAAAGACAATAAAACAATGGATTTATTGTATGCAAAAACCAATTGGTATACAGCTCATCACCTCTCCCCCCTCCGAGAGCCATAGATCACAACCTGGTTAATCTCCAGTACACATAAAAACAGCTATAATATGCACAGAGCGGAAATGGTCAGATGAGACTGAAGAGGCTCTGACTTCTAGTGTGTGAGATGATCTTTGCTAACTTCTAGGGGGCAATATGGACAGCCTCACTGACTAACTACTGATTATGGACTACATCAACTTCTGTGTGGATAACACATCATAAAGGTACAATGTTTTTCCAACAACAAGCCCCAGAAAACAAAAATAAAGTGTCACCTTTATTTCATTTTTTAGCACAAGAGAGCCTTTAGATCTGGCAACAAGAAGGAGTTGACAGCTGTTCAGAAAGACCTGAAATTGAAAATGAGACAAGGAAATAACATAAACAGGAAGAAGATGGAGGAACAGATGCAGCAAGACAACATCAGTGGGGTTTGGAAGAGCATGAAGTAGCTATAGTCGATGTAATCAGTAGTCCAAAAAAATGTTTGGGCACCACATGCTTAATATTAAAAGGACAATGTTTCTAGTCTTTTGGCGAATTTGAATGCAAGGAGATGTAGAAAACCACAATACAGACCTCTGTGTTTGTTTACATGCATTTTAAAGTAATCTGTGAGCTGCACTTCTAATAAAAAGTTTTCCACCTCAATCAAAACGTCATTTGTGTTGGTCATTGCTTACAAGCTGAAGAAAATAAACTCAAGTCTAAAAAATCAGCACCCCTGCTGTTCTGGTGATATATTGCTTTGCAACACTGAAAAACCAACGGAGAACTGGAAAGGAGGAAGGTCTCTGTCAAATAATAAGCGTCTGGGTGCAAATTTGATGATGGAGAAGTATAAACTAGGCTTTACGGTGGTAGAATGATTTTAATCAGTTTTTTAACAGGTTTGATCAACCACCCACCCCTTCCCCAGCATGTCTCTCTTGCTGCAACCCCCCTCATTTTTGAGGACAGCCTGCTTTTCTGCTCAGGTCTTCACACTTCTCAGCTCTCAGCCATCACACCCACCCTCTGAGGACTCTATCGTGCATCCCCCTCCCCCAATCTTGTCCGTTTCAACACTTCAGGTGAGGAACAAGCTGCGAAAGATCAACATACGAAAGGCTAGGGGTCCAGATGGCATCAGCTCCAGGCTTCTGTGGTGCTCTGCAGATGAACAATGTAGCATCATGGGATATATGGTCAAACTGAGCCTGAAGCTGGGGAAAGTACCACAGTTGTGGAAGACCTACTGTGGGGTACCATTACCAAAGACTTTACATCCAAAGGACCTCAGCAGCTACAGGCGGTAGCCCTGACCTCGCATCTGATGAAGACCCTTGAGAGGTTGGGTCTCAACCATCTTCCCCCCATAATAAGGTTTTCATTGGAGTCACTGCAGTTCTCCTACCAGCTTGGCATCGGGGTGGATGATGCCATCATATACCTCCTGCACTAAGCTCTAATTCAAATGGGAAAGCCTGGAAGCACTGTGGGGATCATGTTCTTTCAATTTCTCCAATGTTTTCAACACGATCCAGCCAGGAGTTCTGAGGGACAAGCTGGAGCTGTTGGGAGTGGACCACCACATGTTGCAGTGGATACTGGTCTAAATTATAGGAAATCTACAGCATGTGAGGACACAGGGCTGAGTCTCTGACAGGCAAGTCCCCAGTACAGGTGCTCTACAGGGAACTGTGCTGGCACTTTCTCTTCACCCTCCAAACTGCTGACCTCTCCATCAACTCCTTATGCTGCCACCTTGAGAAGTTCTGTGTTCACTCTTCCATAGTCGGCCTCATTACAGATGAGGACAACTCTAAATACAGACATTGGACTCAGGACTTTGTTGATTGGTGCCAGCAGAGCCACCTCCTGATCAATAAGGGAAAAACTAAGGAGCTGGTGGTGGACTTCCACATGCTCAGACCCACCTCGGTGACATCGGTGAACATCCAGGGAGTGGACATTGAGATAGTGGACTCTTGGATGTACCTGGTTGCCAGCTTCAGTGCTGTCTTAGATATACCTATTTGAAGGTGTGAATAAGTTTTCTTTGTACAAATAAGACGTTCAAATGGGTGTCATTAATACAGGTAATGAGTGGAGGATAAAAGACAGATAAGAGACGGAACAGACCTGCGAGGGCCAGAATTCTTGCTTGTTTGTATGTGCTAAATACTTATTTTCTGCATCATAATACGAGTTCTTTAGGTGGCCAATTGGTGGGAGTTTCTCAGGTGGTGGTGAGTCCAGTCCAAAAAAGCTGAGATTGACTGAGTTGGTAAATGTTGTGGCTGATTTTGTTCATCCATCTGTGGAGCAGATGGACAGTTGTTGGAGGGTAGCCAAGCAGTAGAGTATGTTAGTTTACAGGTGGGTAATCTGCACAGCATGAATAAGGGGAGCTGAAGGGGGAGTAATGAAGAGACAGACAAGAAGGCGAATAGAGACAGGATGCAGAGATTCAGGATTAAACGAGAACTGGGAAGGATTTCCTAGAGAGGGTGAAGACAAGGAAGGTAAGTTAAACTGCATTACACAGTGAGCAATCTGAGCGGGTGCCTGATTACCACTCACTGAGATGGAATAACCTAGTGTTTGTGTCCAGGGAGATGCACTCCTTTTTCAGCTCCACCTGATTACTCATGACAAGCTGCTATTGTAGGAGCGCACCTTCCAGTCACACCCAACAAAGATGGACATATCAACAATACACCCTCCCCCCCCCACCCACACACACATACACATTTACCCACTTTAGGAGTACCACACAGAGTCTATAGGATACAGTGACCAAATGTCCTCTTTTCCCTGGACATGTCCTCTTTACAAATTTGGTTTGAGTCATTTGGGGGCATTAATTTCTAACCACAGATAAAAGGTTACCCTAGAATAAGGGATACATTACTTTGCATTACATACCCCCCCAACATCACCCAACATCACAGATTTTCACATACTGGAAATTTGGTGAGGTGAAGACTCCAGCAGCATTCTGAAAACTAGAGAACAACTTTATCAGTAGACCCACACATTTCATCTGTTGATCTTCATCAGGGTCATAACCAAGGTTCTTATTGTTAAGGAAAACAAATGAACTAACGGAAACAAGAAGTAAAAAAAACATGTTAACTGAAATAAAAAATAAAACGAGCATTTGAAACAAAACAAAAACGAACTGAAACTGCATTGAGTGTTCACAAAACAAACTAAAACAAACTGAAATTATTGAGAAAATGTACTTAGTTTTCGTTTCATAAATTGCCTCATAAAATCCAGAAGAATTATGTACATGTCGCTATCTGCCTATTGCGCTGGCAACAGACACAGATGCAATAATCTGTGTTATACTTTTCTGGTTGCACAAAGGACTTTGATGAAAACAACAGAATGGGAAAGTTGGATACAATCCCACCGACTTGCCCCCTTTCAAGGCAAATAAAACATGCTTTGGATTGCAAGCTATCAGAAGAAGCGACTGAAATGATGATTAAACTGTCTGCAGTAAAAACTTCATAACAGGTGTGCTATGGCTAACAGAAAACCTAACATTGCTAACTAACCATGCAACTGCAAAAAATAGCAATACCAGTGTTACACCCCGGAGTTGAGTAGCTGGTGTAGGTTGTGTGTGTATCCGCTGTGTTGATGAAAAAATAATCCCTCTCCAAGTTCTGGTTTTTGGTGGTTTTACTGACTGTACTGCATTATCCCAACATGGCAGTCAAGTTGTCTGTGTTGCTGCAGTCCACCTAGCATCATGTCAGCAAAGGTTGAGAGAAAGCGCCCAGTTTGGGATTACTTACTACTAGAATATGTGCAAAATGATCAAAAGCATCATAATACTCCTGGTAGCTTTGCTTTTGTTCGTTGTGTTGGCACTCAGTGTTTTTATAGAACTGTAGAACATGCATACAGTTTTGGGCTTCTTGATGTACAGATACTGTTATTGTGTTTACATAGCTTTGAACATTACTCTGCCATTTATCTTTTATACTTGCCTGATTTGTATTGTTGATAATTTGGGCCATGTCAATACATAAAAAAGCACAATAATCTTATGAGATTTTGTTATACATTTCTTCTTTTTTTGTGTTGCCCTGTTGTTCAACTTGTTTAACGAAAATAATAGAACTAAAACTGAAACTAATAAAAACTAAACTGAAACTAAGCATTTTCAAAAACTGAAACTACACTAAACTACCTTACAACTGGTAAAAACTACTTAAAACTAAAATAGATTTTCAAATTTTAAATCAAAACTAATTAAAAAATAAAACTAATGAACATTTTAAAACTATTATTGCCCTGGTCATAACCCTGCTAAAGTTCACTAGCTATAAACAATAAAGTCACAAAAACAAAAGTTGTTCCCCAAAGTCCTGCTCGAGTTTTCATCTCACCAAATATTTTTTGTCTAATTTTACCATATAAGTAGGTGAAATTGTACCAGAAATACCAGAAATGTATCTGAACTTTTCCCATCCACAGTGTCCAGCCAATAGTTACCAAAAGTGATTTATAATACAGATGTGGGGAACATTATTTTAAATATTACTCCTCTCAAAAGTATATCCTTCCTGGGACCTGTGATCATTCTTGTTTGTGCTTTATAGTTGTTGTTGGTCAAATCCATTTTCTATAAAGCCCTGTTTGAACTATAGTCAGATATTCATAAAAGCAACCGACAGTCCAACTTAGCCTCCATTTTTTCTCTTATCCATCTTCTCCTATCATTGACATCAAAGAAACACTGCATCCTTTAGTAAGGTGTGGGGGAACAGTCATTTTTCAAGTATTGGGCCCACTCAGGATTAAGGGGATGAAAGACTGAGACAATTTGGCTCCGTGGTATATACTAAGCAGTAAAAAAAACAACAACACAGTTGTATTAAAAACAAAAGAAGTTGAGTCAATAACACATAAAGCATTCCATCTATACTCATTTGTGACTTTTTTAATTTTTTCTAGATTAAAACCTATGATGCACATACATATCACATCATTAACCCTCAGGTTAAGGGGGGGTTCAGATCAGGGTTAAGATCAGGCTAGTGTACTGGCCAATCAAACACGCTAATCCCATGGTCATTGAATCAGGTTTGGTTATTTTAGCATTGTGGGCAGGTGCTAACTCCTGCTGGAAAATGAAATCAGCATCTCCCTAAAGCTCATCTGAGGAAGGAAACATGTAGTGCTCCAGAATGTCCTGGTAGATGGATGTTTTGATTCTGGAGTTAGAAAAGCATAGTGGATCAACACCAACAGATGATATGGCTCCCAAATCAACACAGACGATGGAAGCTTCACACTTGGTTCAAGCATCTTGGATTGTGTGCCTCCCCATTCTTCCTCCAGACTTTGGGTGCCTTGGTTTTCAAATAAGATGCAAAATTTGCTCTTATCAGAAAAGAGGACTTTGGACCACTGAACAAAAGACCAAAAGCAGCTTGACAAGAGGAATGCAATGTTTGATGCCCACGTGCAGGATCCATCTGTGTGTGGTGGCTCCTGATGCACTGAAGCCTAATTTATATTTCTCCCTCTATGTCAAAACAGATAGACGCAACACCCTTATTTGTCGACCCAAATGCTGTCCATTACCTACGCAACAACGCATGGAGTACAGCTCAATTTTCTAACTATCCATCTCTGTCAATGGAGGGTGCTTGTGACTGGTCAGCTCAACATCACCCAGAGATCATTTCTCCAGAACAGCGTTCTATAGTCAATGTAATTAATAGTCAATGCAGCCTTTTTACACTTCGCGGAATACATTGCAAGGCCAGTTTAGCTAATATGTTCTTTCAGCAATTTTGAACACAATGAGGTGTAGAGAACGCTGTATTTGTTTACATTTGTTTACATGTGTTTTTAGAGTATTCAATGAGCTGCACTTCTAGTTAAAAGCTTTCCAGCTTAATCAAAACTTACTTTCCGTCGGTCATTGCTTCTTGAGGAGGAATGTGTTTAGACACTGAAGAAAACAAACTCTAGTTTACTTGGCAAAATAGGCAGATCCACCAGAAAACGTTACCATCCCCTGCTGTCCTGGTGAGGAATTGCTTTGCAGCACTGAAACTCCCAAAGAAGAATAAACCAAAAACATCTTGGTCAATACATCTCCGTCTGGGTGCAAAATTTCTGATGGAGAAGAACTAGGCTTAACTCCAGCCTCAGTCGACTCCATGTGAAGGGCCCTAACACTTTTGAATGATCTTTTCCTGACAATCCTCTTCAGGTCATCCCTGCTGCATCTGCACCTTTTTCTTCCACACTTTTCCTCTCCTCATAATTTCCAGTTAATTTGCTTTGATACAGCACTTTGGGAACATCCTACTTCTTTTGCAATGACCTTTTGAAGATTTGTCTAGTCTTCCCGCATGATTGTGATTCCTACTGAACCAGATTGGGAGACCATTTAAAGGCTCAGGAACCCTTTCCAGGTGTTTTGGAATAATCAGCTCGTTTGAGTGACACTTTGAGCCTAAATTATTGAACCTTTTCACAATATTGAGCTTTTCTGAGATACTGAATTTGGGGTTTTCTTAGACTGTAAGCCATTATCATAAAAATGACAAAAATAATGGCTTGAAATGTCTCTCTTTGCATGTGATGAATTTATCATATATACATATATTAACTTTTTGCACAATATTCTATTTTTTGAGCTTCACCTGTATAACCAGAGTAAGAAAGAAACGTACTCTGGTTGCAAACAATGTACTGCAACTGTACGTATGAAAACTACTGAGCTGCTTGGTGATACATATTGGAACAAAATATTCTAAGCATTCAGTGATTTGCAGCATTTCCTCAGAGGATACGGTGCAGCCTTATTTCTTAACATCAAGACCGTAAATCCCTGTAAATTAGTAAAATACATTTTCGAAAATGAAAATCCTGTTGTAATGCCAGTGAAATTACTATTGCATATGGAACTATTTAGCATGTTTTTTTTGGTTAATTCAATTATGTATGCGTGTTTTTTTCTGCAATACAGGTAAATGCTTAGAAATGTAACACACCATGACGCGTTAGCTCTTATTTTATATAATGTTATAGTGTTATAGACAGCTGAGCAGCATAGAGGCTGTTCTCCACTGCAGCAAGACAAAATGTTATTAACTTAGCTGCTCTCTTGCTGCCCCCGCATCAGGCTCAGTGGGCAAAGAACAGAGATCAATGCTTTTGCACAGTGAGCTGAACCCTCCTTCTTTTTATTAAATCAAGAATTGTTTTGAATTGGGTATTGATTCTGTATCAAATCTCAAAGAAAGAATCAGACTCAAATCAATTCTGGCACTCGTTTTAAAAATCACAATCATTGTGAGAGGTTCAAGTGATCCAAAAGGTTTCCATTGTTCTCAAAATAAATACAGAAATGGTGTCTTCTTATTCGTGTTGCAGTTGCAGCAAAGAAAAACTGGGACTTTGCTGAGTTGGTAAGGTCCTTCAACATTAAAAAAGATAGTGTTCAGAATCTACAGATTTTTTTCCAACTCACTGTAATTTATGTAATGTGTGCGAATAATTATTGTTGTAATATTGGGCATGATAGGAACATGAAGAGATGCCAATGGTAAGGTAAAAGCTATCTTTCACTCTTTTTCTAAATAATTTCAAATTGCTGTGGTTTCTAATATGAAGGAACGTCTTCACACTACCTGGAGAGCAGCTACGAACTCAGATGCAGACGTATTGACGGAGACGTTTTTCGTTTATGGTTCTCTGTCTTTTTCTCTATGCTCTCAATTGTTTTTTCACCATTGCTCGACCAGGACAGCAGGGGGTGCTAACATTACGTGCCGTCTCTGCCTACTATCACGAAGAGTGCAATAGTGTCTCTGTATTGGCCTGAGAGAGAATGGCTTGGAATCTGACAATGTTCTTTGGATGATAAAAACCTATTAGAGTAACATTTTTAACGTGTGAACTGAAAAGTCAGTTCAGAGTCAAAGAACATGGCTAAGTTCTTCACTTGTGAAGACAGTGATTGTAGTTTAGGAAACAGTTTGTATCTCTGAGCCTCTGGACCAATGACTAAAACTTCAATTTTGTCCTGGTTGATCTGGATAAAGTTTTCTGAAATGTAGTTAAAAAGTGCATGCAGCCATGTCTCGCTGGTGGTGTTCCAAGACTATTCCAACAGTTTCTTCATCAAGTGTTCTTTCTTGGGTAAATGTGTTAATGATGGAATGTTTGTATAAGTGTATAGAAATAACTTTTCTTGTAGTGCCCCTTAACTGCCTTGAGGCTACATCTGTTGTGAGTTGGTGCTATATAAATAAACAGAATTGAAGTGATTGAATGTGTGATAGCCACAAATTACACAAGCCTGAACATGTTCCGCTATGTTATGGAGTTGCTAACGGTTAGCCTCCACTACCAGACATGCTCTGCTCCACATAATTGTTACAGCCTTACTGTTGGCCGTTACAAGCCAAGGCAAGACCATGAATACTAATTTTCTCTCTGACATAGATGGGACTGGCCTTTTCTGACTCACTCATTCTTGCCACTTGTTTTCTTCCTACAGCTAATGCAGGCAATTGGGATTGAGAGAATGTTTGCATGCAGCTTGCATATGCAACTCAGAGTGGCTGATAATGTTTCAAGAAGAACAAGTATTAAATGATTTCTAAGTGATCAAGACCTTTAAGATTTCCTTTTTACCTGTAGACCGAACCAAACTTTACAAAACCTAATGATAGCAATATTGATTTAAAATGATCAGAAATGAAGTAGTAGAATTTGCTGCATTTATTTAAAGTTCACACTAAATTCAGTCATTCACCCACACTGGTGAGATACAACTCTACCACTGAAGTACAGTCACCCTGTCACTATTAATGCTGCACATGAATTACAAAATCAATGCCTATTTTAAACAACAGAAATAGTTTACAAAACAGTGTTTTCCTTATAATACGAATCTACTTTCTATAATGACCCAAGTGTTTTTTATCTTTATGTTGACATGCATGTTAAAAATGACACTATTGCTGCACTATCTTGGACTAATATCTGCCTAACATTTCAATCAGCTGATCTGCATGAAAATATGAGTTCGCTAAAGATTGTAGCAGAATGTGTATATCCAGAAAGAATCTTAAAAACAAAAACTAATGTGACAGTGTGAGGGTCCTTTTACTATCGAAATAGATCAGCCCTTCAAATTGGAATAACATTTTGAGCCGAATGAGTTTGATCGGGTCAGAATAATCTGAATGGCATGTTTACATTAAGCATTTTTTTCCAATCACGGTTTTAATGTGATTACTTGTGTCCAAGTAAACGTAGCTACTGATGGGTTTACCGTTCCACTGGATGCCCTGTGCAGGGTGACATGACAGCTCGCCCCCAGTAGGGGGCGCCATGGGTGCCAGCCTGAAGCCACAGAGAAGGGAATCGTGTCACTGGAAGGCCCCTCCGATGAGGAAGCTTGAACGGCAGAAGCGGGAAGCTCTGGACGGAACGGGGTATGCTTGGGTGGACAAGCCGGAGAAAGGAGTTTGCACAGATGGACTCTGGTAGCGGAGCGACTGAAGGAGATACCCTTGTGCCATAGCGCACGCTGGAGCTGCGCCACGATTCAGCCGAACGTGTTGGTGTCCCGAAATGGCGACCGGAGAAGCCCAAAGCAGCGACCGGGGAAGCCCATCACGAGCGGCGGTAGGAGGGGAGGTCTGGTGAGGCAAAGCGTGAGAACGGGGAGGTTGAAGCGATTGGCATGGGAAAGTGATCCGGCAGGGAGATCTGGGGAGAAGAGGCCAAAGCCGGGGGAAACAAGCCGGAATCCCAATGGCTCAAGGGAAGCAGAACACTGCGGGAAGCAGGGCCGAGTGTGAGGAGATCCATACTGGGTACGATGAAAGCAGAGATATGAAGCGAGATAAATGAGTGAACATACGCGAAAGTCCGAACTGATCGCGAAAACGAATGAGACAGATAAGGAATGAGAGGCAGGCAGGGTTTATATGTGTACCGCAAATGATTATAGACTGATTAGGACGTACGAAGCGGGTTTGAGGCGTGGCCCTGCTCCTGAACCTAAGCTGAAGTTAACTTTGTTAACTCCATTTTCAATTAATTTAGACTGGCATCTCAGTTAAAATAAAAATCCTTATTGAGACATCCATATTTGTGAAACTAAAGCAAACAATAGTAGTTGAAATAAAAAAAAGAAAGTGTTTAATATTCTTCAGCAGCTAGGCCCTCTTCTTAGTATTCAAATCTAACTCTTGTGTCTCATACTGAGGAGTGGAATGTCTGCTTTAGTTTTTTATGAATACCTTTATGACCCACAGCTTTCTTACTGAAAAGTAGAGTCTTCAGGGATATAATATGGGATATGGAAATTAATCTTATATGGCAAGACGAAAACTTATTTGATAAATTACCATTGCCCTGACTTGTTTCCACAAAAGTTAAGCCATTATGTTACAGTAATGGGGGGGAAAAACTACTTATATATACAATGGTCTCCTTGAAATACATGAAAACAGGAAATAAGTTAACACAATCCATCTTGGAGAATAATTTATGGAACAGGACTACCTAACAGTGCATGTGAACATTCCCCAAGTTGTAATCAATTAACCAGTTATCATGCTTTAATCTCTGACAAAAGATTGCAGAATAAGTTCGATGGTAAGTTTAGCTTCTAGATAAAATGCACATGCATTACAAACAGATGGTGAAAATAATGCTGCTTTTATATAATAAACCAAGTCTCTTGTGCTTCATTATTTCACAGAAATGGTGTCATTAAAGCAATGCGAGGATAAGCAAAAAAATATATATTTCAGGGGAGCACTTTGTTTCCCATACATGCCCAATTTGTACAAATAAGGCATACACAAGCTTTAAAAAAATATCTGCTTAGAAAAACAGAGGAAACATTGGAAAGCAGTTGTAACAACCAGAAAGTATGTGCTCTGGTCATTGGACCATAAATGCAATGAAGTGGAGTATGGGCTCAAGCTCACCATGGCTGATTACATAGCTTAATGGTCTTGGCTTCACCTTATGTTTTACAAGCCCAAATGGTCCCCATAGTCTGATAAATCATCAACAGATTGAGTCAATGAACTCTTGCCTTTTCTAAATGTCTTACCAGGGAAGTGAAAAATTTATAGGCAAGTACAAATACTCATCTAGCCAGTAGAGATCAAATAATCGCTTTCAAATTCTTAAAAATATACTCTGTAAAATCTACTCTATAAAACCCCCTTCAGTTACTGGTATTTTGCCTTGATTGGTCCTGATCATTACTACAGCAGGCATTCTTAAGGTCTTTTATTTATTTTTTCAACTGCTTTATTCCACCCTCAATGACAAGCTTGATGCATCGACTATCTTCTGTCCTGTTAATTTGTAGACACACTTTACAGAAAGTCATGGGTTTGTTTTGAATACCATGGGTTTGTTTTGAATACCAAGGTATTGCAAGGTTTAAAACCAATAATCTTTGCCATCACACAATTTCCTGTGTTTTTAATGAGGTCAGAAAACGTGGCAAATTGACTTGAATTTAGTCCCCCTGAGTAGTATCAAAACCTGTGGAGCTCTACCTCGCCCTCACTTATTGCTGTGCATTGCCAATCAGCAGGCTTGAAGGTTCCTGCTCTCATCTCTTGTTGACAAAGCAGACACATTTGAGTGTGAGGATATTACTTTGGTTTAGGGCTAGTATTTTCCCATAGATGGGGAAGTGTCTTCCATGATCAGCTCTACATCCCATCCCTACCAATATTCAATGTTTCATAGTCCCCTAATTTGAGTGATGTGCATGACATCGTAATGTATGCTTTAGGAGAGAAAAATCATTTTTAAAATAACAGTTTTAAAGTTTGATTTTTTTAACCATCAATGGCTATATACATGGCAAGTAAGTGTCTGAGCTGTGAGTGAAATCAGTGGTTTATTTAGTGTGCAATCATTTTTTTCAGACAGAGAATTGTTTACGTTTACATCTAAGGTAGGATAAGCCAGTGGCGGTTTTTAGCATTCTGGACTCAGTTGGGTAAACATCTGCTTTGACCCCTCCGGGATATGGGCGGGTGGGCGGAGCTGTAGCTGTGAGCGCTCTGGGATGGGAGAAGAGCCCACTGTAGAACAGCTGCTCAGTGAGAAGAGTCACAAGGATACCTCCTACTTGAGAGTCTCCACGGGTTTTTCTTTTCAAAAAGAGTTGCTAGAGGGGTCTTTAAACTACAGACGTGGACAAAATTGTTGGTACCCTTCATTAAATCAAAGAAAAACTCATAATGGTCACAGAAATAACTTTAATCTGACAAAAGTAATAATAAATAAAAATTATATAAATGTTGACCAATGAAAGTCAGACATTGCTTTTCAATCATGCTTTAACGGAATTATTTAAAAAATAAATGCATGAAACAGGCCTGGACAAAAATGATGGTACCCACAACTTAATATTTGGTTGCACAACCTTTTGAGGCAATCACTGCAATCAAATGATTCCTGTAACTGTCAATGAGACTTCTGCACCTCTCAGCAGGTATTTTGGCCCACTCCTCATGAGCAAACTGTTCTAGTTGTTTCCGGTTTGAAGGGCGCCTTTTCCAGACAGCACGTTTCAGCTCCTTCCAAAGATGCTCAATAGGATTGAGATCAGGGCTCATAGAAGGCCAGTGTTTTCCTCTTAGCCCTTCTTGGGTGTTTTTAGCTGTGTGTTTTGGGTCATTTTCCTGTTGTAAGACCCGTGACCTGCGACTGAGACCATGCTTTCTGACACTGGCCAGCACATTTCTCTCTAGAATCCCGTGATAGTCTTGAGATTTCATTGTATCCTGCACAGATTCATGACACCCTGTGTCAGATGCAGCAAATCAGCCCCAAAACATAACCGAGCCTCCCCCATGTTTCACAGTAGGGACCGTGTTCTTTTCTAGATACGCTTCATTTTTCCGTCTGTGAACATAGAGCTGATGTGCCTTGGCAAAAAGTTAAATCTTTGTCTCATCTGTCCACAGGACATTCTCCCAGAAGCTTTGTGGCTCGTCAGCATGTAGTTTGGCATACTCCAGTCTGTTTTTTTTAATTGTTTGTCCTCTCCTTGTTCGTCTCCCATGTAGCCCTCTTTGGCTCAAACAGTGAAGGACGTTCCGATCTGACACTGATGTTCCTTGAGCATAAAGTTCAGCTTGGATCTATTTTGAAGTCTTTCTATGTTCTTTTTTACCATTTGGATTATCCGTCTCTTTGATCTGTCATCAATTTTCCTCCTGCAACCACGTCCAGGGAGGTTGGCTACAGTCCCATGGATCGTACATTACTGAATGACATGTGCAGCTGTAGTTACAGAAACATCTAGCTGCTTGGAGATGGTCTTATAGCCTTTACAGTTAACATCCTTGTCTATGATTTTCTTTCTCATCTCCTGAGAGAACTCTTTCCTTTGCTTCCTCTGGTTTATATTGAGTGTGGTACACACCACGTCACCAAACAACACAGTGACTACCTGGAGTCCTATATATAGGCCCACTGAGTGATTACAGGATTGTAGACACATGGGATGCTGATTAGTGGACATACCTTGGATTAACATGTCCCTTTGGTCACATTATTTTCATTCTTTTCTAGGGGTACCATCATTTTTGTCCAGGCCTGTTTCATGCATTTATTTTTTAAATAATTCCGTTGAAGCATGGATGAAAAGCAATGTCTGACTTTCATTGGTCAACATTTATATAATTTTTATTTATTATTACTTTTGTCAGATTAAAGTCATTTCTGTGACCATTATGAGTTTTTCTTTGATTTAATGAAGGGTACCAACAATTTTGTCCACGTCTGTGTGTGAAAGAAAAATTCACCAAGTTGGCAACGTTCCTTCTTGTTACAGACTGGATGAGGTGGATTCACATGACTTTACATAGTCATGTGAATATTGCCCATCGAGTCTGCAAGGTATTACAGTCAGCATCATAAAAGGAAATGAGCATCGACAAATTGAAACAGATCTTTTTTTTTTTCTTAAACACTGAGGGCCTGATTTATCAATATTTCCTAATAATGATCACACAATTGCGCGCGGTGCTAAAAATTTGCGACTGTGGGTTGTCCTTAATTAGCGGGTGATCTACTAACATTGGGTTTCGTTACAGGTCCAAGGAGCATTTTTCAAATGAAGACTTTGCGGCCGCTACTGTGTTTGCGCCTAGACATCTAGACAGAAGAGGGATATGCCCATGGAAAGAAAGGAAAAAAACAACGTACATATCAGGTCTGTTACAGAGTTGATTAAAATTAGGCTAGAATGTTGTGAGTTATATTTCTTTTTTGTGAGTAATAAACTTAATGCCTGTGGTGTACATGTGCTGCTCCCTGCTCTGTGCACACAGCGTCAGATTTATTAAAGCTGCATCATGTCAAGAACAAGATCGCTAAGATGTCCATATTATACCAAGTTTGTTAAAATATACTGCACTTCATCATGACTTCTATTAAATATCAATTTTCAAAAGAACATTTTTTTATCTTGAAAATATGTAATCTTGAATCACATTTTCTCTTTTGTCAATAATAAACTTGTGTTGAATGCAGTGGCCGAAAGTTATTGCATTATTTTACGAAACAGTTAAAATATGTGCTGAAATAGCACAAACATTTTGATGTTTAGTAAATCCCACTGTACCTGGAACGTCTACTTATTTTCCTGTTATCCTCCCAATATTTTTCCTCTTCTGAAACACTTATATTGCATATTCAGCATGGGACAAAGCACTAAATGGATTGCATGCGTTTTGCCCCGGGTGGCGCTATGCTTTCTGCACCATGTTAGTAAATCAGCTGTAGCCTGTTTTTGCATATACTGTGCGCTTTACGGTGGTTGTAACAAGCACAAAACATTGATAAACCAGGCCCGGAGTATACTGACATGGGCCAAATGACATCTGTACAGTCATACATTTCAGTATTGGTAAATCTTCGGTTTGTCCCCCAGCCCAACTTTGGACATGAAAAAAGCAGTCTTGTTTTTAAGCTAAAGAGGTCCCACTGAGCCCGAGATGTCAAACTCATTTACAATTTGGGCCACATCAAGATCAGGAATTTCCTTAAAGGGCTGGTTGTGGCAAAAAGTATTTATGGAAATATCTTTAACAAAGTGTAAAAAATATTAACAAATATATGTTTCCCAATTCGACAAGTACTTATAATATAATACTGAGCATCTTTTCACAATGATATGATTTAGGACTATTCAAATAGACACTGATTTGATTTGATTTGATGAATAAAATAGCCTTTGGGTACACATAAATAGAACCTAGGTTCAACTTTTATGATCCTCTAGAGTTAGAGGGCAATGTCTGTAAAACTTCTGGGATACCTAGTTAATAAGCCAGGTGACATCAGCTTGTTATTCTCCAAAACTACAAAAAAATAAAATAAAATAAAAATACTGTGCAGTAACTTGGAAACTGCTACTAAAATTTATTTTAAACCTTTAATTGCTTGTGCATGCATTTTATAAGAATAAATTATTAAAATCATACTCAACAAGCTATAACATTTTAGCATCACTGGGGATAATTATAGTTTCTCTGCTATACAATATAGATCAAGTTGTTCCTGTAGTTTTGGGGGCTGCAGCTCCTATACCTGGTTAGGTGGGTGTTGGGTCAGTCCTCCTCTGCACACAGAATAAACTGTGAGCCAGCCATGGCGGATAAAAACAAAACTCACTGAAATACCAACATCCTCATGTTTATGACTCTAGAGAACAACCGTTCTATAGTTTCTGTCAGCTCACAGGATTTCATGGTCTGCTGTAACATGAGAGCTAAACACCAAAAACGACATGTCTTGTATTTACATGGAATCTGGGAAAGGGCTAGGAAATGAAAAGGAACAAAGTTCCTGATAATTATGGAAGTGAGAATGAATATTTACTAGTTCTAGGTCTATGATATATGTTTTGATGGTGAGTTTAACTGAAGCATTTTTAAAGGGAGATTTTCTTTTATAAAATATGATGTTTTGTTTTGCACATAATGTCCTTATGATGTGAAATATTTCAACCACAACGCTTTTGTATTTGTTAAAAGATTTGTGAATAAATGTGGGTCTCTTTGGCTATTGATTTGATAAATTTTTTTCATTCACTTCATAGTTACATGCTTTATGTTAATAAATATGGTCAGAATAGAAAAGGTGGAATTCAGAAAAATGAAATGGGTAAAGGCAGAAATTTGGAAAAAATTTAAACAAAATTTTGAAAATAAGATTTAATAAGAGAAGTTAATTACAGTGAAAAGAAAAAATGGTGAAGGTGATGGAGGCAAAGAATGTTTATATATTTTTTTGAAAAGCAATAATTTGATGAAGCTGAACAATGTTTACAGTTTAAAAAATATTTTTTTAATGTTACTGTTATGCGAAAAAAATCACATTCCAGTGAATCAGCACATTTTTTTTCTGAGAATCAAAGACTGAGCAGTCTTGATAAAATTTTACCAACTGAGTTAACAAACTAAATTTGGAAGAAGTCTTAAGACTTAAAACAGTCAAATAAACTGCAACAACTTAAAATTGAAGTTCAGGCAGCTCATTTTATTCAGCGGTTTTAATAATCAGGAGACTGTATTCAGAAACTGGTGTCAGTTTTAGAGATAAATAACTAGATATTATTTTCAACAAAATTTAAATTCAGGAGGGTATGAAAAAAAAAAAGTTCCCTGGCGGGCATGACAGAAAATAATTGAGAACCACTGTTATGCAGTGAGGAACTAATAAAGTCCTAGGCCTAATTGCAGAATTTATCCAAAGAAAAATCTTTGTAAAACTTTCAGAAAACTAGGAGAATTATTATTACTATTTTGGTCATTGCAGATACTTAAGGCCTGGCGCCTTGAAAAAAAGTATAAAGTAATTTAGTTGTATTTTCAAACCTTTGCACATTACTGTTATATATTTACTCTCTATGTCTGTGGACGAAGACAATGTTAAAACAGCTAAAAAAGATTCATAATATCCTGGCTCCAAATCTTTAATAGTAATCACAATAAATCTCCCATGAAAATATTTTCAGCATTATAAATGTGTGTGTGTGTGTGTGTGTGAATGTGGGTGTGCGTGCGTGTGTGGTGTGAAGATTTGAAAAGGTTACTACTGACAGAAGAAACTGCTCGTTATATTAACAATCTTCCTATCTGAGCGCTTCTCTCATACCACACGTTAGCAGGGAATGTAAAGATTCCAATATTCACGGCAGGTATGACAAGTTTTATTACTGTCTTTAGTGCAATGACTTATAGAACAGACCTTAAGGAAATATTTTCACAAAGCTTTTTTTATGAGGCTTTAAAACTTTATGACCAGATATCAAAATTCATAAATAGAGGCACACTTAAGCTCATGCAGTGCTTATCCAATTTCCGTCAAGTTAAGTCTAGACCAAACAAGTTTGGTGCTACTAATAGTTAGCGATATTCCCCTGTGAGTTCAGAACATCTCAGAGGTGCTGCAGTATTAGCTTCTGTTTTTTTTTTACAGGCTTTTAATCCAACTGATTCCAATTTACACTAATCTGGGATTTCAATGACGTATCAGCCCCCCGCCATTACAACTGTAGTCTGCGTAGGTTGCGAAAAGAGAGCCTGTGGGAGCTAAAGTTAGTCCAGTTGGTCATTCGGTCATTGCTATTTGGAAACACACAAATGTGAACTATGTTGATGTTTGTAGTAGTAAGTTTTGTCTAGCCCAGGGTCTGTACCCTGTTGCTCCAGAGCCGCAAAAGGCTCTTTAGACCTCTCACAATGGCTGTCAGGAACTTAGGCTAAATATAAATAACAAACAAATACTTTTTTTCAATAACAAATTAAAAGTTTTAACAGGTGTTTTGTTTTCTTTCATTCAATAATGGCTTTTACTTTCCATGATAGAATGACACTAAATGTAACAATATTTTTTAGATCAAGTTTTCTGGTCCTTAGGTGTGAAACTATATGCAATTTTATTTCATTTTTCCACAAATGTTTAATACTCGGACGAAAAAAAATCTCTCCTCTTTTGATAACCTTTTTTTGTTTTTCTTTATTTCAAAAACCTAAAAACAAAAATTAAATGGTGGCTTTTTATGAATGAGAACACATTTTATTCTAGTTGATGTTTATGAAAAAAAATAATATACGTTTTTCTAAAGGTCATGTAACTTTTTTTCTCATGTTCCTAATGGGGCCCGCTGGCACTGAGAGTGTACATGGCCCAGCCCCTGCCTCCTGTTCGGTCACACACAGCCATCAGGTGGCTCCAACCATCTTCCTTCGCTGGCGGAGGGAGTCCCCAGTTTCTGGCAGAAACTTGCTCCAAAGGAACCCAAAGACCACTTCAGGTGAATCTTGAACATTGATAAAGACGTTGTTTATCCCCAGGATCCGAAAAAACCCCTCTGAGTTTCAGGCTGCCAACTGCTGAGAAACAGGAGCCAAGCCACGTGTGCCGAGAGCTGAACCAACCAGAATCCGCATTTAGCTGCAGCCCCAGAGCTGATAAGAGGTGAATGCCGAACTGGAGAGCTCCAAAAATGTACTCTTAAAAAGGTGGATGCTGATCGCCACGCAGCTAGCCAGGAGAAGCCGAAGCCAGGAGCTTCCCACTGCTGCTAGCCAGATTAGCAATCCTTTGTTAGCCTATTGCCTAACACTCCCTGGAGAACCCCCCGTTTCCTCATCGACGAGCAGCAACTTGGAGGACTTTAAATATTCATAAGGTCTGTTTGGGCAGAGGCAAATTAATTAAGATAACTAATTTTAAAGGTATTTCCTTTTTTTATTGTTAACCTTTTAAGTTTAATCTACTATCTTTGGGTAAACCAGGCCTCAGCCTGAAGTTTTTAAAAACTTTTTGGAGAGTCGTTTTAAAAACTGTAATCTGACCTATCAATCAGACAGGAGTTTTCCCTTTTGTGTTTATTGTTTAATAAATGTTTTTGAGCCCCACGTGCATCGCAGACAGCTACAGCTAAGGAAGACCACGGTTGGTTTATCCCGGCGCTTCATGAACAAAGATTGCTATTCATGGTTAAAACAGAACTCAGTTCAAAAACAGAATGTTTAAAAACAGAAACAAATCTCATTAGCCCTGTTTGAACTCTCCTTATTTGATCAAAATATGGGAATTAGTTTGTTTTACTGTCGTGATCAAGCCATAAATGAAGTAATTCTCCAAAGGTTAATTATTCTTATCCAGATCATTTTTAAACATAACACTTCTTAATCCAAAGTATGTTTTGTGTTTTCTTACATTGCTTATTGGATTAGAGGTCAACCATTGGTGCTAAATTAGTTAAACTAATTGCAATTAGTCAAACTAATTCAGTTTTTTTCCAGCAGCTGCAGATCAAGTCTTGGTTCCTAAAAGGAACCAGATTCCTCCAGAATCATATCAGAATTAATGGTTTCTCATCTTATTACATGTTCATCTTTTTGTGTTCTTTTATTTTGACTATTCATTTATTTTAATTCAGTAGTGTGTTCTTTTTCCTAGCTTGGTGATTAAAATGTTTTTTCTTATTTTTCTTTTTTTTAAATACATTTTGTATCTTGGAAAGTAACTGGGCTGCACGGTGGCGCAGTGGTTAGCGCTGTTGCCTTGCAGCAAGAAGGTCGTGGGTTCGTATCCCAGTCCAGGGTCTTTCTGCATGGAGTTTGCATGTTCTCCCCGTGCATGCGTGGGTTCTCTCCGGGTACTCCGGCTTCCTCCCACAGTCCAAAAACATGCATGATAGGTGAATTGATCATTCTAAATTGTCCGTAGGAATGAATGTGAGTGTGAATGGTTGTCTGTCTCTCTGTGTTGGCCCTGCAACAGACTGGCGTCCTGTTCAGGGTGTACCCTGCCTAACGCCTGATAATTGCTGGGATAGGCTCCAACTGCCCCGTGACCCTGAATTGGATAAGCGGTTAAGAAGATGGATGGATGGATGGAAAGTAACTGTTGTCTTTCTTGTTCAACACACACATATTGCAAAGTTTATGGTCAATAAACGGTAAAGAATTCATACCTTCAGATTATAAGAATGGTATAGACATTTGGCTATTAAAATAGTTCCTGATAAAGGTGGTGCCCCGAACAATAATAATTTTCCATAAATTATTAATCTTACTGACTGCCATAAGCAGTCCCTTTAACTTTTAATAGCCAGATAACTACATTTGTGGTAATTTCCCCAAAACTGCTGTATTTATTTAGAAAAACTGTTTTTACATGAATTTGCTGTGATACTGTTGCTTATTAGAGACATGCGATGAACACCAACTTTAGTAAAACAATAATAGTATGAAAATAAATATAAAAATTCAGTAGACCAGTGGTATTTGCAAAAGTTTGGTTCTACAGCCGCCCACGAATAGTTTAAATCCACAAAAACCTTGTTGAAAATGCTTTTAACAGCCTTTTAACATCTTGACAGGTAGATTGGAATAATGTTAGTGGCCCAGTGCAGCGCTTTATTATAAATGTTTGCACTAATGAGATGATCAGTTGACTGCTAAAGCGGAGCCAAACCTAAGACCATCGACAATGATATAAATTAAGCCCAAACCCAGCCCCACCCGTTTGCTCCCGACAGGTTCGGTGTAAAGATCTTCACCTGTAGTTACATTCCAAACACGAAAAAAAACATGCATGCACCATGTTATTTATGATATAAATTATAGTAGATCAGAATTTATTTATAACTTTTCAGTATTTTTGCCATTTATTGTCTCCGTTTATTGATTGCTAATGAAAAATACAATTTCAAAGACATATTAAAAATACAAGTAAAATACACTCACCAACACAGATCGTCTCCACATCATTTGCATTTTTGAAAACAATGGGCTTCTATCTTTTTCAAGAAGACCTCAATAGCTTTGCTGTACAGTTTATCAGCGTGCTTCAGGTGTGCAAGAAAGTACTTTACTATTGACGTTGAGGTTAAATCTGGAAGCTTTGTCTGTCCTGTTGTGTTTCTTGAATGGTCTGTCTTGAAAATGGCGTGGCAAGCATATCTGCAACCAAATCTATCCCTTCTCCTCCTTCAGCCATTGTGAGTTTAATAAAATAATCTGATATATGTCTGTAGCTAACCAATCCCTCTGTTTAATTGAGATATATTACAAAATACTCTTTGTTAAGGCTCTCAAGAGTGGTTATCCAATTAAAGGATGTGTATATGTTAACTTCAAGGTATAGCAGAAGATTTTTCCAGATTTCAGGAAAGAAGCGTCCTCTCCATTTCAAAAAGTGCTGTCATAGCAACGAATCTTCCTGTGAAAGTTATATAGACGTAGATAAATTATTCTAGCAGTAATCTGAAATGCATTTCTCTTCTTTATCTCCTCCGAGCCTTTTCTTTTCCTCTTATACACCTAAAAGACTCTTTTTTCTCTTGTGACTCACAGGGATTTTCAAACAATCCGGTGAGAACTGTGGCTAAAATGAAAGGATGATGGCGTAGCTACATATAAACGTGAGGGTTTGCATCCAGACTCTCAGGATGAAATGACAATTAGGAGGACCAATAGTGTAGATGATCCACCCAGAAGAAAAAGATCCTCGACAATACCTTTCAGTACATGACCATTTAGCTGGTTGCTAAATGGTCACACTGCTGACTCTCAGAGAGGAAGGACGCATTTATTTCTCTCCTTATTAATCAATGGCATCTTTGCAAGTTTTAATCAACTAATCTCTCGTTTCAATCTTAATAAATCTGATTTTTTCCAATATTTTCAGTTAAGGCACTTTGCTAAGAAACACTCGTCTTCATTCCCACAGATCCCCACGCTCAATGGAATAGACGTAGTTCTTAAAGCCAAGTCTTTGTTAAAAGGTTGCATCACCTATTTTTATAACCTACTGTCTAGCTCGAGTGATTCCCTCTTACTAAAATTAACTGGAAGGCAGGACTTCAATTGAATTTCTCTGAGACTTTTTGGCAAAGAGCAGTAGGAGCCATTAATTCATCATCCAGTTGTGCCAGACTTTCTTTAATAAAATTTAAAATTTATAGGCTACATTTCAGCAAATAAAAAATATCAAAACTCTCCCGAAAAAATTTGATGACAAATGCAAAAGATGCTAACAAACACCATGTAATCTTACACATATGCTGTGGTCATGCCCCAGACTGTCTGAATTTTGGCGACGCTTCTTTAAAATAATTTCAGATATATTATCCATTAAACTAACTCTGACTCCACACATTGCTATTTTTGGCATACCCCCAAATACACTTCGTACTACAGGTATCCAAAACAATGTTATTGCCTTTGCCAGTCTTCTTGCCCGTAAAATAATTTTGTTGCCATGGAAACTACCCCAGTCGCCATCAATCAAAGTTTGGCTAAATGACATCTTAGGCCTCCTAAAGCTGGAAAAGATCAAATTTGCCCTGAGGGGATCTTCTGATAAGTTTTTGAATCATTGGAGACCATTAATAAATATATGGACAATCTGCCTGCTCGGGAAGTTGCTTTGGACGGCATTGCTAACCAGACACAAACCTAGCCGCCTGCACTGAGGGCCGTTGTCTCCTCCCCCACACTAATAAGTTGGGTACTCTTTAAAATATACCATTTCAAAGGCTTGGCTTCGATGACGAGGAGCGAGCAAAGCATCATTAATGCGCTGTAGTGATGAATAGTAGCATCTCTATGTGTGAATGTATATGGATGTAAGTGTGCATGTATATGAGGGTATGAAGACATATAGGTTGTTGTATGTAGGTATGAATGGGTGTAAGTATGTCTGTTTTTAATTTTGGTAGGGCTGAACGATTAATTGCATATGCAATTAAATCGCGATTTGGTAAAATGCGATTTCCTAATCGCAAAGGCTGCGATTTGACTTGATGTAAAACATATCTGCTAAAGTCACGTGACTTGCAAACAACGCAGGGAGAGAAGGAAACGCTGCACTTTAACCAGTTATAAAATGACCAAAAGCTTAACAGAATCCAACACTACACAATAGTTAGTACCAAAGAGGAACAGTACATCAGTTGTGAGAAATGATATCTGCTATGACAACAAAGATGCTGCGCAACGCCAGGTATTATGCAGAACCCGTCTTGGTATTGTTGCTGCCTCACAAGGTAGGCTACAGTACGAACCTTTATCAACATCTATAAACATCACACCACCATATATGAGAGTTGCACGCCTAAACTGACCGCCTCCAGTGTTTAAATTTCCAGTAAACAAACTTCGAGGCGACAGGGATCGCTGACCGAGCTGTTTGAAAGAATCTCTCCTTACGAACATAAAAAAACGGCACACTGAAATAATTCGTGCTATAACGTGTTTTATAGCCGAAAGTATGCTTTGTTAACCATGATGAATAAGCTAGGATTCAATCTCACACACACATTTTAGCCATATTTTACCTGCGCTTTATAAAAAATGCCGACAGAAAGTTAAAGCCGCACCGAAAACAGCGGAGTAGGCCTATTTAGCAACAACTGACCTGAGATCTAACCGCTCTACGGAGCCATACCAGAGTCTGAAAGTGCATTAGATCGATGGAGAATTAAAAATCAGCGCTTGTTCCTTCAAGCATCCTACTTCCTGGATAACCACACGGAGGAGAAAATTGCAGCCGGAGGGAATTATTAGCTGGTATCAAAAGGAAGAAAACCTTGATTGCAGAATGATACCGATGACCATCGGGTGTGATGATTAAAAGTAGATAAAGTTGTTAATATTTGCCTTTGTCTTAAAATAAGTAAATAATTTTATGGAATAAAATAAATTATAAAAATCTGTTTATAATACACAATATTTTTGATTGCATTAATCTAAAAATGCATGACAAAAGCCCCACAAAAATAATTGCACATTATATCGCAATCGCTATATTGAAGAAAAAAATCGCAATTAGATTATTTTCCAAAATCGTTCAGCTGTAATTTTTCGGGGAGAATTATATAATAATCAGGGGAGTGGCAAAGGGATGAAAAGGTGGGGTGGGAGGGCGTGAAGGGATGGGAGGGTGGGCTGGGAGTGTAGCTTGTTTGTGTAAATTTATTTAAAGTGGACCTGGCATGAGATTTGCATTTTTTTAATCATATCTTTTAGTTCCCCCGGTCTGCCTACGACCCCTAAGGGGTTAGAATTACTGCTTAGTCTGTCCTTTGTTCCTGGGTATGTCTTCAGTAGGCTATTTTAGCCCATTTTTGGGGGTGCTGAAGCACCTCAAAACTTAGTCAAAGCACCCCCTAAAGTGGGAGAATTATTGTATTTTTTTACTGAATGTGGATTCCTTTAACAAATTAGAAAAATGTAAAAACAAAAAAATACAATACTTGCTTGAAATGTAATACTTAAATAAAACATACAACTAATAGATTTTTTTAAATCAGTTTTTATGCAGTAATGTATTTCCCGACTGTCTAACGCATCAAAATGGTAGTTGGTACTTGCTTGCATCAGGTGAATCTCCGGCCAGCGGGAGTCTGCTGTAGAGAGCTGCATGTTTAGCAAATCAGCAGAAGACAATACATTTTGTTGTTTTTACCAAACAAACTAAGCTGAATTGTGCTGTTGCATGTAGATGTTAGCTAAATAACTATAATGCATGTCAACATATCATGTTAAGCTAGTTACGGTCACCTCATACATTTGAGCGTGTTGAGAAATGATAAAAGAAAAGCTTTTTGTTTTTTAACAAAAACCTCTTGTTTCTGAATTAAACAGATAAATTTCACATTAAAGAAAAACTTTTTCAATAGTTCAGAGATGGGTATTTCACAGCATCTGAATCTCGAACGTAGTAAAAGTGAATTTACCTAAACAAACAGGTCATGTTTGAGTTCCTGTTTGAGAGGCAACCAGAATGTTGAGAGATGTTTACCACCTTAGGCTGCTTTAGTTATAGCTACAGAACATCTCATAAAAACACTGCATTAGTCTGTATTGCTTTATTTTCTGTTAGGAAATTAACGGCTCAGAAACACATCTAATAATTTTTTTAAATTCATCATAATACCAAATTGAATCCGCCGAAGATGTTATGTTTTTGCTGGTGTTTATCTGTTCATCTCTGAATGAATGCAATAATGACCAACTGAATTAATAAATGAATGGACTACTCTTTCCACAGTGTGAACATTTAGATATTAAGATATACGGTAACAGGCAAACAACAAACCAACAGCATGGAGTCCAGACCCGATCCCAACTGCACTGTACCTGGGTGTACAAAAGAGAACATAAATCTTTTTGTCCTCCCCACTTCTGAGCCACTGAAAAGTTTCTGGATAGATTGCATGTATGCAGGGAATGTGCCCGACCAACTTCCGAAGCGTGTGGTAGTTTGTGGCAAAGATTTCTAGGACGACTGTTTTTCCAACTTGGGTCAATACAGCAGTGGATTCGCAGATCTTAAACTTGAACCAGGATTAATACCAACTCTCCGTGAACCAGCAATATCCCTGTACAAGTAAACATATTTCCTCAATAATGTCCTTCAGCTGTTAGTACACATTGTGGCATTGTTTGAGTTGTTTGCTTTTCAATTAGCTTCATAGCTAACATTCAGAATTAGCTTCACAGCTAATACCCCAGTTTGTTATATAGCATTGGTGCTAGTATGCTTTTATTGGGGGGAAAAAAGATTATATATTATAGCTGGACATTCGAAATATCAATAGACTCGTTGACCACAGAAGCGCATAACCTAGGCCCCGCCCTCCTAAACCCAGTCATTCTGTGCTAATGCTCACAGAAGGGCTACCTCGTCACACCTGTAATTCTACAACAAGGCTGAATTACGGCAAGCGATCCTTTGATATAGTACTAAGGTACTTAGACTGTGGCTAAAAAGGGCCCAAACGTTGCGGGAATTTCATGCCAGTTCTACTTTAAGTGTTGTAAAAAGAAAAATATAACCTTTCATATGTAAATGTGAATTTTATGACTATGATGGCATCTGATAAAGTAAAAAAATATATATCATTTATGAAAATACAGGGCTAGAGAAGTTGATTGTTCATGCTGGGACTGCTGATTTTTTTTTTTTTTTTTTTTTTACGTTTCCTGTCTAGCAGTATGCTACTCAGAATTGGTGTCTGAGTACCAAGTACAAGCCCAACAGTTTTACTTTCCCAAGCAGAGTATTACAGCTTTGCTGTAGTACGCCACTTGATGTATATGTATGAAAAATCTTTATTAGTGATTACTGTGGGTTCAATTTCCTGACGTCATGGACACTAAACAGAGACAAGAAGGGAGAAAGGAAGAAGGTGAAGAAAAGAAACCGGACCAGCAGAGGCGCGAACCGACGACACAAGACAGGGAGGCAAACAAAGAACACAAGAAAACATCCCAGTCCTCCACCGCTGCCGGACGGCAGAGAAATAGTAATACAAAACAAAAACAACAAACTGTACAGAACCAAACCAATAGTTCGGATCTAGTAGAATAAACTAAGAATTACACATTGATTACACACAAGCATGGATTAATGAACATAATACAAATGTTTCTGGTAAGCTCCTGTGAACAACTAACTAATGATGATAACCTCAGCTTAAGATATGTCCGTCCACACCAATGTCCCCACACCTATGTGTGTGCGAGCATGCAGGTCTGAATAAGGTTTCCCCATGCAAGTGATTGATAGCTGGTGTAAGGAACCGTCAATCCGTCCTACATGAATCGACACAGACATGGAGGAGGCAAGAGATGTATGCATCCAGGGTCCCACAGAGTACAGAGGCCACAGGCGGATCAGCGCAGGGTCGATCACCCACCAAGAGAGGAACAGATGGAAGCCCCAGGGGAACACCCACCAGCCGCAATGCTGGGGCCCGAGAGATCCCATTGACAAGCCCACGGGCTCCGCCGGAAACCGGCTACGCCAGGGCGGGCCCGGATCAGGACCCGGAGGCCATTGGGACCAGGGGCACCCCGCCCCCCAGCGGGGCCCCAACCAGGGACCAGCCGACAAGGGCCCCCTGCCGCCGCCGCAGGCAAGGGGGATCAGCAGCCAACCGACGGACAACACACGCCGGCGCCACTCCGGACCAATACCCACCGCCAACAACCCGGCCCGCCCCCACACACCCACACGCCAGGGAGCCACAGCAAGAGCCACAGCGGATGTACGCCCTCCCCAGGCCGCACCCAGCCAGCACCTGGACATCCAGAACTTCCAGCTCCTGGGTCCAGATCCCGCCCCACGCAGGGCACCAAGATCAGGGGCCCAGCCAATGCCGGACAGCCCCCCCCAGATGAACCGACCAGCCAGCAGAAGTACTGGAACCGGCAGGAGGCCTGGGCGCCAGGCACGGTCCCCACCGATCCACCGGACGGCACCAACCTACTCTACAACCCCGGCACCCCCATAAGAGGTGCCCCAGTCAATCCAAGGAGGACGTCGGCCCGAAACAGCGGCCGCCCGACACACCGGACCACCCAGGACCCGCCAGACATGCACCAGGACCAAGCCGGGCCGCAACCGGGACCCCCGGCCCCAGGCATCGAGAGCCATCATCAACCAGCGGGCAGGAACATCCATCACCGACGGGGAGTAACTGAGGGGAAGAAGACGCATCAGGCCAGAGGGAAGCCATACACCCAACCTGACAGGTAGACATAGACAGACAGAGACACTCATACGTACCCTCCCTCTCATGCGTACACATTCTTACAAATACAGGACATACGAAAAAAGGACGCTATACACTCATTCATACCCCCCATACGTACACTATACTCCATACTCCCAGGCCCAGGGACAGACGCCGCAATAGAGCACCCTGCCCTTTTACCTTCTTTTATTATTCAGAAGGTAAAAGACTGTTTATATAGACTTTAGAAATATAGCTTGGTCTCTGAATGAACGACCTAAAGGAGACTGGTGTTAAATTATTTACACAATTGAACATTCTTAAGGATTTTCTGGACAAAAATGCTTAGTGGAGTTATCAAAATTCAACTGGGGCTCAAGAAATAACCCAGCACATTTCAATTCTGTTATAAATTGAATGTTTTTACCATGCAAAACAACACTTATCATAGTGATAGTTTATAAACTAGTGGGATTTGAATGTTTGGTTTTAAAAAAGAAAACATTAAAACACAGAGTCATCTTTAAGTAATCAGTTTGTTTTTTAACAGACTGGGGATAAATTTGGAATTGGTCTAAGGATTGAAAGTAACAATTAAAGTCTTTGGTAGATTTATTTAAGAACAAATAATGAATGTGACCGAAATGATGGTTTAATTTGAAAGTAAGAAGTAAATTCTAAATTCATTTATTCTGATCGTGTAGAGGCAAAATGTGATTGGACCAGCTACATTGAAATAATTTTTACCATATATTTGAATGCACATTTTGTTTTGACAAATAAGAATCGGTTTTGGTTTTGAAATTTAAGATTAAGCTAGTTTATTTGATGCTGAGAGTAAATTTACAGGTCCTAAAACATTTTGATACTGAAAAGAAAAATGCTGGTTTTTATATTTTATTTTATTGCGACTAGTTTTTGTTTAGAGAAATCTCATCTCTTGAACCTCTTTTATTGAATTTTTTTGTTTTGTTTTGTTTGACTGCTGAGGGGAATTAGACTATTGTGTATCCTACGAAAATTTAAGAGGAGTTTTAGTTGCAAAAATCACTTTGACTATGTTCAGTGAATGGATTGAATGGATATTGGATTGTGTTAAAAAAAAATATATATAATTTAGGTTTGGCAATATTTATGGGGAAGTTGTTTTGTCAGTGATTTAAATCTTGGATTTTTCTTTAGAAATATAGATAGACTTTGAAGTATAGCAAACTGAAGACTGTTTTTGTAAACTATGTTGTGTTATCAGTGACTACTGTTCTCTGGTTTTGTTTTAAACATTTGATGTTTTTAACCTTTTTCAACATCAACAACAGTTATCTCAATGTAAGTAGCATACTTATATTAGCAGAAATTATTAATTGATTAAAGGGACAGAGTCGGGGAAAAGTGGTGTTAAGTCTGATTACAAAGGGGTTTAGTTCAATATGAGCTATTCGTCTCAACCTCAGTGAAGCGAAACCAGGAGAGCCACTTTTCCATAGCGACTTTTTGTAAAAAAAAAAAAAAGAAAGGGATAGAACCTTTGCAGATGGTTATTGCCTTTATTTTTGTTATCACAATGTTTTAGTGGTGTATTAGCAATATCTAACAGAAAAATCCAGGCTTTTTTGTTTTTCAATTTTATTTAGTTATCTATTTACTTTGGGAACAGACCACTAAACTTTGAAGAAAAGAATTAGTGAATGGTATCAATGCAGTTTATATCTGAGGAATCGACATTATGACATAAGAGTTATGTTTGCTTTCAGACACCATATTTTGCAGGACATCAAGATAGAGCCTACTGATCTTACTGATTAATTTTAAGATATTTTTCTCACCTCAAGGAATTGGAGACTGCTGACACTGAAATGTATAGCCCAGGAAGGAAGTTACGGGGATGATGGAAGAATTTGCAGAGTGGGTAAGACTGACTGATAGAGGTTAACCTGCGTTTTTCTATACTTTTGATTGTATTTGTAATCAGACCATAGATTTACCAAGTTTGGACATGTTTGCTAAAACTAAATAACATTATATTGATTTGCCAAATTAGGGCATGGGACGTGAATGGCTGTTTCTCCATTGTTGACGCACTCCAAAGGCTTGTGTGGACTGGATGAAATGTCTGGTCTACGTATCTGTGGAAACTTGTCATAACTGCCTTTCACAACAATGCAGGAGACAATTTGCTGAGATTAACAAAAGTTCTTGGCTTTATCCACAGCAGGCACTGAGGAGAATGGGGAGAGCACAGAGCTGCTGCCCCAGTAGGACAGGCCTGTCGGTGCTGGATGGGAAAACCTGGCTCTGCTCCCGTGCCCAGGTTTGGAGAAAGAAGATAAATTGGACACTTTAAATTTATAGGTTTAGTTTTTGATTAATTTATACTTGGGAAAATTTACAGGGTCTGACAGCTGAAGTGTGAAAAACTCAGGCTAACTAAGTTAGTTTTGCGTACTTATGGGATATATTTCTGGCTATTATGACACATGCTATGGGTTTTGTTAAGCTGTAAGGAAGAATTTAGAAATAATGAGTAAATGTTAAATTAATCATTTGATTCCATACCAGGTCTTCTTAATGGCATCAGATCGCATCTTCCTGCACCTGAATGGATTGGCTGTGTTTGGGAATGGTCAATTACGGCAGTAATTTACCATTAAAGAGGGATTATTATTGTAATCATCTGATTGTGATTTGATTTGGAAAAGACAATTCTTTTATAGACATGGACTGAATGCAGCTTCACGGAAACGACGAGCCTGGTCGAGGAGCGGCAGGATTCTGCCTAAGGAGGATCGAGAAGGTTTTGACCAAGCTGAATCGGAAGCTGGGGCCACAGGCGGCGGGGCCTGTCTGTGCATTTGTGTATATTGGGGGAAATGCTCAATTAATGAAGTAATTGGCATTTCAGAGAGTGGTGATCTGCAAATATGGGAGTAAAAACTGGAACACTAAAAAAAATAGGAGCCCTCCACACTGATCAGCTCTGTATATCGCTCTCCAGCTGCCAGGAGCCACTGAGGGGGATAAAATGAGAGTGAAGAAAGAGGATCAGAATACAAATAAAGACTGAACATTTATTAATAATTTTTTGCATTTTACAGGTTGTTTAACTATTTGATTAACTATTTTATTCACAAGTGAAGAGTCGTAACACTGCCTAAAAGGGTTCTTAATACCTTCTATTTCACAGGTTTCTTAACACTTTAAGTTTGATTTCTTTCAGAATATAATATAGTAATAATGTCTATGTTCATGGATTTTCTGAGCTTCTTCCACAGTATTAACATGTATCAAGTCAGATTTAATTATCTCTTCACATGTAAGACATTCTTATACATTGTGGGTTTTTGAATTTAGTTTGTGGGAATTGTTAAAATAATTTTTTTTGGTTAATGCCAAAAGAGGGTGAATCTATGATTAACAGATTTACATTTTTTAATGGGAGTTAAGGTTAAAAAAGGTACTTTAATAGTTTGTGTTTTGAATTTTTGTCTGAAATACTTCATGTTTTTAAACTGATGAAATTTCTTGGATTTGATTTCTTGCATTTTCAAAATGCTTTACAGGTTATGATCTTAAGTTCTAAACACTTACGTACAGAGGAGATATCAATCTATTTTAATAAAAAGATTGAAAGAGGGAATAATTGTGGTGTAATTCTGCATAAGGTTTAAACTTTTATTATTCAAAAGGTAAAAGACTGTGTATATAGTTTGCATGGTTGTAAAAAATGGGTCTGACACTATTGTTTATGCAGGTAAGCTTTTAAGTCGTAAAACTTTTGGCTAAAAGTTATTGCAAGCTGTAAAAGCAGGATGTTTAGATAAGAAACTGGGAGAAAAGTTTTTAGAGAAGCAGATAGCCATTTAACCATAAATCTTTATAATGAACCTTTGACCCAGAACAGAGACGACTGATCTTCTGACTCCAGGATTCTCTGACAGCAAATAAGAGCGAAGACACTGTATGAAAATGTTCTGATTGGAGAGATTATAAACGCCCAGAGGCCCGGTTGTCTATAAAGCTGTGAAATGAAGATCAGTTAATTGTTCAGATTTCTTTAAATCTGGACCACAGAGGAACTGACGGGGGCAAAATTCCTCTGTAGAACTGCAATTTGTTAATCTGTTCAAAATAAATGTTAAACTGGAAATTGGCTCCATTTTGTCTCTGCTTGAACATGCATTGAATTACTTATGATAATTATTTAATTCAACACCTTGCACCCGGGAGACAGACCCCTTTGCCAACCAGGATGGGGACAAGCAGACCGGCAAGGCTGATATTTCTCTTAGACAATCTGAAATTCTTAAACAAAATTCTCTGAACTTACTACAAAAACTGACCAACCTCATGTCACAGCTATTTGTTTCCGGCCTGATCCCTGCATGTCGGATGGATGAATTATTTAGAAGAATACGCTTATTTCATACGTTTCCGAAGTCCGTCTGTGCTGAACGCTCATATTAATTTATTAACAACTTTAAAATCTTACGTGGAGCAAAGCACCTATTTACTAAAGATAATTACAGCCTCAACAGGAGAGGGCAGCCTGTTTTTCCATGTGAATTCCAAGGCACCTCTCTGTTCTCAAACAGATATTACAACCTTCAGCTGGCACACTCTACTACTGAGTCACTCAAACCAGGGATTACAACGACTCCAGCTGACCTTGCTGATTAAGTTCCATGCAGAAACACACCAGCTAACCCAAAAACCAACAGATCCAACACACCTTAATCTTCCTTGACTGTCTTGCCATTTAGGTCTATTTCTGATGCCCTTCAGACTCAGGTGAACAAGGGAAACCTGCTTTTAATGCCAATAATTGAACCATGCCCGTTACATCCCACCTGGCTGTGGGAAAGGGGTGTAACAAAAAGGACCCTGCAGACAGTTTTTAAAGTGGAGGAACAAAATAGTTTAATCAGAGTTAGAGCAAAACAAATGTACAGAAACTGTAAAATGGTGCTAAACACAGGCTAAGTGCAGCCTTAAATAAAATGGGACACGAAACAAATGCTCTAAAGAGTTGTCTAACTAAATGACAAAATAGGTTATCTAAAACAAGCTCAAAGATAACACAAAAATAAACACTAAACCAAAGTTCTAAAAAACCTAAGCACAAAAAAAACAGCAAAACTAGTGGCATGCTCTGGAGAAAAACAGCACTGTATCAAGCTGCTCCCCAACTACAAGTGAAGCTGATGCTCTTTTAAAAAGGCAGGGGACCAATCAGGAGCTCCAGCTTCTTGAGGAGCCACACCTGGTTCTGATCAAGGGGGGGTGGGGGGGTGGAGCAGTCTGCTAAGAATGCATGCAAGCTTTGACCTGCAGACTGAAATTAAACAGAAAAAAAAAGTTAATACATTACAAGAAGGCTCCTGTAAACCACAGGTGCCCGTAACAATGCCAAACCACTAGTTATTAACAATGTGGCTCCCTAATACAACTCAATGTATCAGATATCTGATATATTCGACACTGTCACCAGACTCGCTACCCTCTAATAATTATGGGAGATTTCAACATCCATACTGACATATTCAACAACACCCTCTATAATTTTGACCTAACCCAGCATACAAATGAAACAACTCACAATCAAGAACACACTCTGGACCTACTTATTAGCAAAGACTTAAATATCTCTAACATTGCGGTAACTGATATTGCATTATCTGACAATTTCTACAATCTCATTTGCAAGCACCATCTAAACAAAAATGTATAATCACAGTAAGACCATTATTAAAAAAATGCTTCCTCAAAGAAAGCTCAGCTGAAAATTTTAAAGTTATGTGCACTCCAACCCGATCAGAATCCCCAACATCCACCAACTCACATTCAGTAAACAAACTGAAAGATTAATTTCTATCCAAAATATCTGACATGATGGATAAGATTGCACCACTTGGTGACGACTGTGGCTCAGTGGTAGAGTAGTTGGCTTGCAATCAGAGGGTTGTAGGTTCAATTCCAACTTCCTCCAGTCACATGTCAATGTGCCCAGGGGCAGGGGCACAGGGGCACATTGACATGGGCAAGGCACTTAACCCCCAAATTCTACATTGTCCTACCAAGCCATGTTGGGTGTCGGTGTATGAATGCGAGTGTGATTGGGTGAATGCGGCTTCAATGTAAAGCGCTTTGAGTGGTCAGTAAGACTAGAAAAGCGCTATATAAGTTCAGTCCATTTACCATTTACTTAAGGTTAATATTCACCTGAGTAAAAATAGGTCTTTGTTGAGAAACGATCCACTGGAATTAAAAAAGGAGTGTCGACGTACTGAGAGAAATTGGCGGAAAACTCGATTACAGGTTCATTATGAGAGATATATAAAGAGAGATTGAACAACTACCAATTAACCTTAAAGGATGCAAGGGAATTATTCTTCTCTGAGATTATTCACAGAAGCAACTATAATGCAAGGACATTATTTGCTACAGTGGAAAAATAAACTACCCCACCTGTGACAGTAGCCCTGAATCTAAGCTCCACCAGGGCCTGCAATGAATTTGCCAGCTTCTTTACTGAAAAGATCTTGAATAACAGAAAGTCAATCAGTACATCAGTCTCAACCCCTATACTAACCTTGAGCCCAGTTAACACCCATGTGGAGAAAATGACTGATTTCCAAACAATAATTAAATCGAGCTTTGATCAAATTATTGAGAAAATAAGCTCTGCCACCTGCTGTTTGGATATTTTACCAAAAGTTTCTCTTAAAAAAAGTCCTCACAGCCATCAGGGCGGATCTGATCAAAGTAGTTAACTCATCACTCCTATCAGGTGTTTTCCCATAAGCTCTAGTAACAGCAGTTATCTAGCCAATACTAAAAAAGAAGAACCTAGACAGCATGTTAATGCAAAACCTCAGACCAATCTGTAATCTCCCATTTATCAGAAAAAATATTGAAAAATCTGTGTTTTAACAGTTAAACAGCTTCCTAACAATGAGCAACCACTTTGATATTTATCAGTCTGGTTTACGTAGGCACCACAGCACAGAGATAGCCCTCGTCAAAGTCTTCAATGACATCTGTACAAGTACTGAATGTGGTAAAACCACAGTATGGGTACTATTAGACCTCAGTGCAGCGTTTGACACTGTTGAACATGATATATTGCTGGAACGTCTAGAGAACTGGGTCAGACTCTCTGGTACGGCACTCAACTGGTTCAAATCCTACCTCCAGAACAGGAACTTCTATGTGACAATTAAATTCTCATCACAAAATGCAGAAATCACATGTGGGATCCCCCAGGGCTCCATCCTAGGGCCCCTCCTATTTAGCATTTACATGCTACCATTATAACAACAAATAATATCAACTACCAAAACTATATTGATGACACTCAACTTTATATGTCAATGTCACCAGATGATGTTGAACCCATCCAAATCCTAAATAAATGCATTGAGCAAATTAACAGCTGGATGTCCCATAATTTCCTCCAACTGAACAAAAACAAGACTGAAGAATTTATCTTCAGACCCAAAAAAGATAGATTAAATATCAGTACACAACTTCAGTTGGCCCAACTACAAACTACTGACCAGGCCAGAAATTTAGGTGTAATAATGGACTCAGAGCTGAACTTCCAAGGTCACATAAAGGAAATAACAAGGTCAGCTTTCTATCACCTGAGGAACATTTCTAGGATTGAGGACTAAGAGACCTAGAAAAACACATCTAAGCATTTATCTCTAGCCGCCTTGATTACTGTAACAGTGTTTTCACAGGTCTGCCTATAAAATCAATCAGACAGCTGCACGTGATCCAGAATGCTGCTGTTCATGTTCTGTCTAAAACCGGGAATTTAAAACACATCACCCCATTTCTGAAGTTGTTACACTGGCTCCCTATAGCGCAGATAATAGACTACAAAGTGCTTTTATTAATCTATAAATCATTAAATGGGTTAGCACCAGAGTACATTAGAGATCTGCTATCGCAATACAATTCTTCCAGATCACTCAGGTCCTCTAGCTCTAGTTTATTGATCATCCTTAGAACCAGAACCAAGGATGGGGAGCTTTCAGTTTCTATGCTCCTCAAATCTGGAATAAACTGGCAGATGAATGCAAAACTGCAGAGACACTGAACTATTTTAAATCTACAATAAAAACGTACCTATTTAGACTTGCTTATGAGTAACTGATACTATTATTGCCTATACTATTATTATTAAGGAAATTATACCATGTTTTTTTCTTAAATTGTTTTTAAATCAAATGCTATTGTTTCTTTTATAATTGTTTGTTTATGCTTTGTCTTAGCGATTCTATATTTTAATTTGCACATTTCTGTAATCCTGTAAAGCACCTTGAATTGCCTTGTGTTGAAAGTGTGCTATAAAAATAAAATTGTGTTGCCTTGCCTTGCTATATTCAGCAGCCAAGAGGATATAACATATAAAGAACAGACCAAGGAGAATAATTTAATTTAAAATATATTTTAAAGAGATTTATTTGTCTGAGTATGTTTAAGCCAGCAGATAAGGTCTTGCTAGCCCTGACAGTCCACCACTGTCCAAATTAATCCTAGTTATTAAGCAATATATTTAAGTTAATTATTCAAATTGGTGAAAAAGATTATATCCAAGAAAACCTAGCAGATTGCACCTAGTCACCGAATAACTGCCTTAGTCTGACAGAATTCTGACTTTTGAAATGAACGTTTACACCTTAGTTTGTAAGGAGAAGAACCAAACTGGCTTTCTCTTTATTAGATGAATGCACCCAGATAATGTGGCTAAAAAACTGAATATCGCTGCATGTAAACGCAAACACAGCTTAGTCAAGCTATTAGCAGTCTAGGAACTCCCACTCTCGAACTGACCACAGAAGCGGGAATAACAACACTGGAATGAGCAGCAATGAGTGTCATTCAGTCAAACAGTACAGTACTTAAAGGCGAGACGACAAATGCTTGGAAAATAAGAAAGCAGTGTCCATGCCACTTTATGCAGCACTCTCAACCCAGCACTGCTTCTGACTGTGTGGATTATTGAATTAAACACTTATGATGTGTATTTTTTTAATTGTCTTTTTTTGATTTAGATGAGGTGTAGGAAGATTTTCATTTAAAATAAATGTGTAATAACCATGTTTTTGTGGTAAGCAGCAATTTGTTTATATACACTTTCTTTCAGTTTCTATGCTCCTCAAATCTGGAACAAACTACCGGGAGAATGCAAAGCTACAGAGACACTGAACTATTTTAAGTCTAAAATTAAAACCTACCTTTTTAGAATCGCCTATGAGTAACTGATCATATTATTGCTTTTTTTTTTTACTTGCTTGTTTTTAATTTTTATTCTAATTATTGTCTTGTGCTATATAAATAAAATTGCCTTGCCTTGATTATTGTCTTATTGTAAGTGCTTTATTGTATTTTAATCATGAAAGTGATTTATGTTTTTTTGTAATTTTAATCATGTAAAGCACCTTGAATTGCCTTGTGTTGAAAGTGTGCTATACGAATAAAATTGCCTTGCCTAGCCTTGCCTTGCCTCTGCAAATTCATATAGACTTATTCACACATTTCCTAAAGAACCACTTGTAAAAAACATCAGTTTTATTTATTTAAGTTTTGTCCAAATTTAACAGAAATGAAACAATCCAATTGGCAAACACATTTCCTTATCCCCATCAACAGAATTCCTAAAAAGTAATCCCTGTAACTGAAACACACCTATTTTAAAATTTGTCTTTTTTTCTGAGCACTTTCCTCTAAGTTTATACTTGTTTTGCAAGAGTGTGATGATACACAAAATTCACAGGTCACAGTATGTATTCCAGTTTTAAAATCCCATTTCAGTATGCTTTTTGTATGATGCATTTAAGAAAAATATAAATGTATAACTTTAATTGAGTGGAGAATTTGTTAAAAACATTTTTTTACATAAATGAAAAAAGTATCATAGGCCTAAGCAGGCCTAGCCAGATGATGGTAAAATCCGTTATTAAAAGAGATTACAACAAATTGCACAATATTTATACCATGTATGGAGTTTGGCCTGATAGAATGCTAAAGGTAGCTATTGGAACTTTTGTGTTTGTGTCACTTTTTAAAATTGTTCCACATAACAACACTGCCCAGTTACTTATGCACTAGTGATGGAACTTATGGCTCTTTGAAGGGAGTCATTCATTCAGGAGCAGTTCACCTCAAAGAGTCCTTCAAAAGAATGACTCTTATTTTTTTCTTTGCAATATTTTGAAAGAGCAATGTTTTAATCATAAAATAAAAACTGATATGAGTGATAAAATACATGTGAAAGATGTTTAATTGGTGATTGATTCTCTCTCTCCAGCACCAGTGGCCACTAACATTCACAATTCTCGTAATGCAACACATCCTCTCCGCCTCATACCTCACTCACTGGCTGCTGCCCTGTCCTCCTACTCTCTTCTTCTGCTCAGTCTTCTTCTCTTTCTAATACATTTCATGCAAACTGTGCACCAGACTCCACATTGCTCCCTTTCTCTGGTGAGGAGGGGTAACCTCCCCACTGCTGCTCCATCTTCTCTCCGTAGCTTTTATTTATCTATTTATTTTCTTTGTCATGAAACTAGTAGTTTCAAAGCAGGCTTAGTAGTGTTCAGTGCTTGAACACCCACCTATTTGATGACGCTAAGATGACACTCCCCTTGTTAGTGAAACATTTTAGAAGAATGAATAGAATGGTTCACAGTAAAGAGTTGTTCAAAAGATTTGATTTGTCCCTATTCCCACTGCAACACAATTTTTTGTTTACAGATTTTGTTTATTCTTTTGTGCATTCGGAAGAGATTTGTGGCTTGCTGCTTTGCGATGATTCATCGCAATCTGCTGGGACTCCCTACTTTTGTTTTAAAGTGCCTTGAAATTGCAATTGTTGTGAATTGGAGCTATATAAATAAAAGTGAATTGAAAAATGGAATTGATAGTTTTATTAGCATTTCCCAAACTTCTAATACTGTGCAACGTATGAAACTATAAGTGTATGATACTCTGTGCATAACGAAACTGTATTTATATTTTCTACATTATGTTATTTTACTGGTGACTATTTATTACAAGTAAAAAAACCTGCATGTAATTCATTAAACAATAGAATCATCTTTCTGTATTTGATCGAAAGTTGTTCCTAACAAACAGGAAACAGTGTAATAACAGATGATATTAGGAATTATACTGGTGCAAGGAGGAAAGTAACATAAATTTGTGGAATGGCCAACGGCAAAGAAGGTAGAAAATGTGCAGTCTAATTCTAAGCTTAAATCTCAGAGAATCAAGACCAATTTTAATGATATGTAATTAAGGCCTAAACAAATTTTCCCCAACGGATACTATTAATATGGAACTTATTACAGGCTATGGCACCCAAGGGGGTAATACATTCATACTAATCTCATGGTTGTCAGCCTAGGGGCTTCATTGCTATTGAAATGCCTTCATATTAAGGGCAAGGGTAGACAGGAAGTAGGGAGTCTAGGGAGTTAAAATTAGAGGTATGATGAATTAACACCACTGTTGCTTATAATGTCAAAATAGATGACAGTAAGAAACTATGAAATGACAGGAAATGACTGCAATTTAATTACAGTTAGATGGAAAAGGGAGTTTAGAAAGAGAATGAGGATAAGTGAGCTGTATAAGTGAAAGGCCATTGCAGCTAATATGATGCACAAAATATCTGACAAAGACTACACAAAAGCATCTTCATATCTATGTGTGTTTGTTTTTTTAATGCACAGGAAAATGGGAGTACTGGGAAAGGCTATAAAGATACCTGAAGACAGACAGAATATCAACATCAACCAAAAGGCTGTGTAGTTTAGCAGTGTTACATTCCATATAATGATTATGTATCACCAGTGTATGACAAATTACCACTTTTGGCATTGTGGTTGCATTAATTGCTTGCACACAACCAGCTCCATTACCTCAGCAAGGCAGTTAAAAGCGTGCAAATAAAAAGTGCCTCTCAAATCTTTCAGTCTGCAGACAAACTGGAGACAGTGGCATTGACAAAAAAGTTAATGTCAGAAGACGACTGGTGATTGATGATGCTTTACCTGAAACCATCAACGGCATGCACTAAAACATCCTTTACACGAAGAAGAGCACACAGATCATATTCACTGATGCTAGTTTGCAAGTGTGATACTGAATAGTTTGGACAAACTGCAGCAGCTGGTTCTCAAACCCCAGATAAACAGGAATCTACTTTGCCCCGCAATAATCCAATCATCAGGTCAGCATGGACAACTTAAACATATCTATATTTCAAGTCTTTTAAAGTGGACTTCAATGAAATTATCATCCATGCACATAAGTTCATTGCCTTCACTGTATGCATGAAATAGTGGAAAAACACTTCAGTTTAATTGCTCCTGAGAAGCCAAGGTCTCAAATGAAAAGTAAAAAAAAAAAATACGATATGCTTTTGATACGCTTTCATGAAGACATTCAGTTGCACACAGAGTGTGGTGGAGGACATAGTTGGCAAAAATGTACAATGAAGGAAAAAAATGTGGTTTGAAGAAAAGAGGAAGAGAGGACAAGGAATCTAATAAAAAACAGTGATCACATGAGGAATATGAAAAATAGGAGACTGAACTTTGTAAAAGTGATGGTTTATCTATTTCTTTGTTACGTAGGATATACTTAAACAGGAAACAGACCTGGGCTTTATATGGAGCAGAAAGTTTTATACTATTGTGGAGTTGCACTGCTACAAAACAAGTGAGGTGTGTCCCAATAGTTAGACGTTATGTGGGGGTTTGACTGCTGCATCTTTCGAATGGTCATTGGGTATGAGGCGGGTTAACTGGACAGTTCACATAGAAAAATTCCTTTCGACACAATGTTTACCCTTTGCTTAAGAAGGAAAGCGTGAAAGACTCCTTAGGCTTAAGATCTGGTTGAATTACTTCTCAGCAAAAATCTGACTGCCTTACATTATTAAAGATCCACTCTGTAACTTTTATACCACAAAAACATAAGGTTTTGAAACATTTATGTGACACAAAACCATTTTTTATGTTCGTTTTTGGAGCTGTCACTACATGGGAGGGTCCTCCTGCTATATATATATATATATATATATATATATATATATATATATATATATATATATTGATACTGTAAGGAGATCAAACTATATTGGATTAGCTGAAATGAGCTGGACCTATTATAAAAAGTGTGTGACATAATTTCGGCTAGTGTTGTTCTGCATAACATTATGCTGGACAGTTGAATTTTATTTTGTGCTAATAATATGAGTTTGAGAGCTGTCAGATGGAGGCAGGAATATTTCTAAAATGTTAAGATGTAATGCTTGGCAGAAAATGTAAAAAATATTTTGAAATCTTATTAAAATGTTTTGTTCCTCCACTTTCCTTACCGCCGGATAAAGCTTCAAATCACCACATTTATCTACACTTGTACAGGCTAATAAAATGTGTCATATGATAATTTTTGTGTCATTTTTTTACACAAATTTCTAAGTCAGCTCCAATTTGCTTGACCAAATGTAAACACAGCGTTTGGAAAATTTAGAGCTAATTTTTTAACTAAGTTTAACTAAGACAGCAATGTCCTTCAAAAAAAATACTTTTGTCATTGTATTTATTTAGACTAGCATACAAAGATATGTAGCTTACCCATTTAGTTCTTTAATGAAGATGTCAAAGAGCTCTGTTCAACACATCAAGAGAAAATATCCAAAATATCCTGCCTCAAAAACATACATCAGCGCTTTAATCTTTTTTTCTTAAGTTGTTCCCACAAAATCTTTACTCTTCCCAAATCTTAAAAAGGTATTTGAAATTTTGCAAAAAAAGAATTACCTCAGGAAACAAATCCAGCTATTCCTCAACAAATTTCTTCATTTATTTTTCAGCTGGAAACAGCTTAAACCAACAGTTCAGTAAAATAAATACCTGACAAGCTGGAAGGCTAACAGCCTTGAATAAGACCTGGCTGATTAACCTTGCTGAGGCCTGAATAAATGTTTCCTCTTGCACAATACTCATTTGAACAAAACATATATCCTGTTGTTGGTCAGAATTTGTTAGAAACCTTCTGCTTCCAAATCTAAGAACCACTGCCTGCACCACTAACAAACTGTCCAACAGATTTGTATCAAGGCTGGAGATTAGCCGTTTCTGGTTCTTTTGGCCTGCTGATCATTAAAGTGTGCTCATATTTAAGGCCCAACACAAGAGTCTCTGAATTAGTCAGAAACACACTTACTCATCATTCTTCCTATATTTAAATGTTAAGTCTTGGCACTGTATACTGGTCACCCACATCCTGTGAAAAAAAATTGCAAGAATATACAATTCTGTGAGTTTCATGTATCCATGTCATGACACTGCATCTTAAAAGGTCTTTATTATAAAAATAAAAATAAGTGCATTTTTTCAGTTTATTTAGAAATAAGCAGAAAAAATAGACACGCTGAATTCTTTTCTATTGACAGTGGCTTTCTGTTATACATGAAACTAACAGAGCTTGAGAATGGGATCGTCATAAAGGCGTCAACCTCCAAACAAGACAATCCTTCAAAAGCCACATTATTAAAGAGAGTCCAGAAATGTGCTTTCAGTTGAGTGATTTTATACTCGTGTGAGGAAAGGCATCTTAAGGACTAGGGAGCAGTAAGCATTGGTATTGAGAAAATTCAAGTGGCATCCTCTGATGATTGTACCACAAACCTCAAATAGCTTTGTTTTTGGGTGAAGGGACATGCTGTTTTTTCCATCCTTAATGTGTTTTCCACTGCCTTTGTGACAGACCCGGCATCTGTGTCAAATTACACCCACAAAGGCAACGCAGTGGTGGCATTGTATTTAGGATGGGAGTTTACTTCCCGAAGCACTTTGCATATTACCATGAAGCCTGTAGAGTAAACCCTGCCGCCAATGCAAGCCCAATCAGAAAACACCTAATAACATTCGCTGACAGTAATCACAAGGATATGTTGCAATCACTGCTACACAGCAAGAGTTCTGCTTGCAGCAAACAGCGTGAGCTCGAGCTAGTACGCAGCAAGAAACTCAACCTCCTGTCAAAATCACTGCTTTTTGACTTACTTATTAACAAACATTTCCAATTAAGTTGCAGAAACTATTTGCAAACACCAAGATACCCTTTAAACATACACTATACTAATGAAATTGTGAGACATCTCCATGCAGTGAAAATCATATATTATCATTATGGACTAGTCAAATAATTCATTCGGTTATTTACAACATTACCGAGGTGTCATGTTTCGGCTCAAGGAGGACCCAGATGCGGAGCGGCGTTTGTGGCTCTTACGGCCCATGTTTATTAATTGTCCAGAAAAACAGACGAGAAGCACAGAGAACTAGGGGAGGTAACGACGACAACGACCCGACGAGGACAGACAGACACAGAAGGGTATATATACTGTGGGGAGGGTAATCAGGAAACGTGGAACACCTGGGAGCAGAGGCAGAAAACACAGGGAGGACTAATAAGACAACAGGTGAAACAAACTAGGACTAAGTAACTAAAACAGACTGGGAGGAAACAAGGAGGAATAAACAACACAGACAGGGACGGATCATGACAATACCCCCCCCTCAAGGTGCGCCACCTGGCGCACCAAGTAGGAAACTCAAGCCAGGGCGGGAGGAGGGGGTCCAGGACGGAGGGACAAAACCACAGTCCCCAGAAGACCCATGACGTGGCGGCCGGCGGCGAGGGATCAGCAGGCGAGGAGGCCGGCGACGAGGAACCAACAGACGAGGAGGCCGGCGACGAGGAACCAACAGACGAGGAACCAACAGACGAGGAACCAACAGACGAGGAACCAACAGACGAGGAGGCCGGCGACGAGGAACCAACAGACGAGGAGGCCGGCGACGCGGAACCAACAGACGAGGAGGCCGGCGGCGAGGCCGGCGACGAGGAACCAACAGACGAGGAGGCCGGCGACGAGGAACCAACAGACGAGGAGGCCGGCGGCGAGGAGGCCGGCGACGAGGAACCAACAGACGAGGAGGCCGGCGACGAGGAACCAACAGACGAGGAGGCCGGCGACGAGGAACCAACAGACGAGGAGGCCGGCGACGAGGAACCAACAGACGAGGAGGCCGGCGACGAGGAAACAGCAGACGAGGAGGCCGGCGACGAGGAAACAGCAGACGAGGAGGCCGGCGACGAGGAAACAGCAGACGAGGAGGCCGGCGACGAGGAAACAGCAGACGAGGAGGCCGACGACGAGGGACCGTCAGACGAGGAGGCCGACGACGAGGGACCGTCAGACGAGGAGGCCGACGACGAGGAACCTTGAGCCTTGGGGGCCGGCGGCGTGGAACCTTGAGCCTTGGAGGCCGGCGGCGTGGAACCTTGAGCCTTGGGGGCCGGCGGCGTGGAACCTTGAGCCTTGGGGGCCGGCGGCGTGGAACCTTGAGCCTTGGGGGCCGGCGGCGTGGAACCTTGAGCCTTGGGGGCCGGCGGCGTGGAACCTTGAGCCTTGGAGGCCGGCGGCGTGGAACCTTGAGCCTTGGAGGCCGGCGGCGTGGAACCTTGAGCCTTGGAGGCCGGCGGCGTGGAACCTTGAGCCTTGGAGGCCGGCGGCGTGGAACCTTGAGCTTAGGTGGAGGCGTGTTCGCCTGAACACCCTCGGCAGAGTCAGGAACCGGAGGCGTGTTCGCCTGAACACCCTCGGCGGAGTCGGGAACCGGAGGCGTGTTCTCCTGAACACCCTCGGACGAGGCAGGAACCGGAGGCGTGTTCTCCTGAACACCCTCGGCGGAGTCGGAAACCGGAGGCGTGTTCTCCTGAACACCCTCGGAAGAAGCAGGACCCGGAGGCGTGTTCCCCTGAACACCCTCGGAAGAGACAGGAACCGGAGGCGTGTTCTCTCCTGAACACCCTCGAAAGAGCAGGAACCAGAGGCGTGTTCCCCTGAACACCCTCGGCGGAGTCGGGAACCAGAGGCGTGTTCCCCTGAACACCCTCGGCGGAGTCAGGAACCAGAGGCGTGTTCGCCTGAACACCCTCGGTGGAATCAGGAACCGGAGGAGTGTTCGCCTGAACACCCTCGGTGGAATCAGGAACCGGAGGCGTGTTCGCCTGAACACCCTCGGAAGGGTCAGGAACCGGAGGCGTGTTCGCCTGAACACCCTCGGAAGAGTCAGGAACCGGAGGCGTGTTCGCCTGAACACCCTCGGAGGAGTCAGGAACCAGAGGCGTGTTCTCCTGAACACCCTCGGAGGAATCAGGAACCAGAGGCGTGTTCTCCAGAACACCCTCGGAGGAATCAGGAACCCGAGGCGTGCTCTCCAGAACACCCTCGGAGGAATCAGGAACCCGAGGCGTGTTCTCCAGAACACCCTCGGAGGAATCAGGAACCCGAGGCGTGCTCTCCAGAACACCCTCGGAGGAATCAGGAACCCGAGGCGTGTTCTCCAGAACACCCTCGGAGGAATCAGGAACCCGAGGCGTGCTCTCCAGAACACCCTCGGAGGAATCAGGAACCCGAGGCGTGTTCTCCAGAACACCCTCGGAGGAATCAGGAACCCGAGGCGTGCTCTCCAGAACACCCTCGGAGGAATCAGGAACCCGAGGCGTGCTCTCCAGAACACCCTCGGAGGAATCAGGAACCCGAGGCGTGTTCTCCAGAACACCCTCGGAGGAATCAGGAACCCGAGGCGTGCTCTAACACCCCCGGAGGAATCAGGAAGAGGCGTGCTCTCCAGAACACCCTCGGAGGAATCAGGAACCCGAGGCGTGCTCTCCAGAACACCCTCGGAGGAATCAGGAACCCGAGGCGTGTTCTCCAGAACACCCTCGGAGGAATCAGGAACCCGAGGCGTGCTCTCCAGAACACCCCCGGAGGAATCAGGAACCCGAGGCGTGTTCTCCAGAACACCCTCGGAGGAATCTCGGAACCGAGGCGCATCCGTCTGGACGCCCTCGGAGGGAACTCGGAACCGAGGCGCATCCGTCTGGACGCCCTCGGAGGGAACTCGGAACCGAGGCGCATCCGTCTGGACGCCCTCGGAGGGAACTCGGAACCGAGGCGCATCCGTCTGGATGCCCTCGGAGGGAACTCGGAACCGGGGTTCCAGGTGAGCCTCTGAAGAACGCTCAAAAACAGTCTCCACAGGGGACCTGGGCTCAACATTCCCTACGGAACTCTTCCCTCTGTTCCATTGACCCTGGGTTAACTCAGCTCCACCTGAAGGAAACGCCGGCGCCTGGCTGTGCTGGAGAGGATGAGGAGGCAGACCCGAAACCGGCCGTGGGCGGCAGGAGGAAGCGGCGGTCGAATCACCGAAGCTGGAGGCAGCACCAAGCGGGACAGGAGGAGCCGAGGCGCTGCAACTCCGAGAAGGAAGCGAGAAACCTCCTGGAGCCGATGGAGCAGCTCGGCGACGCCTCCCTCCTCGTCGCCGGGAAGCAGGAAGAGGGCCAGTCCCAGAGGGATCACAGATGGGTGGTAGATCGGCGGAAGGAGCCAGGGAGATCAACCGGTCAACCCAGGAAGCAGAAAGCCGCGGCGAAGGCGGCGCACCCCGGGCACCGCTGCAAAAGTCCAGCTCGTCGTCCAGGGAGCCAGAGAAAAACTCCGGGAAGCCGTCATCGTCCTCCTCCGAATCGTCATACATGGACGCAAGGAGGAACGACGGGGAAACATCAACTGCGTTCCCAGGAGGACGCCCAGAAGCGCGGCGATGACTCGAGGCCCGAGGAGCGGAGAGGCCGCCCTCCTCACGACGGCGGGGCCCAACACCGGGCGGACAGCGAGCCAGCCGGAATCCGCAAAAGGGTGAGTCAGAATGGAGTCCTTGACTTACGCTCCAATTTATCAGTTCTCTCCATTCTTCCTCGGTGTGTTGGTACTCCGCTGGGTCCAGTTGGTCGGGTCGTACTGTCATGTTTCGGCTCAAGGAGGACCCAGATGCGGAGCGGCGTTTGTGGCTCTTACGGCCCATGTTTATTAATTGTCCAGAAAAACAGACGAGAAGCACAGAGAACTAGGGGAGGTAACGACGACAACGACCCGACGAGGACAGACAGACACAGAAGGGTATATATACTGTGGGGAGGGTAATCAGGAAACGTGGAACACCTGGGAGCAGAGGCAGAAAACACAGGGAGGACTAATAAGACAACAGGTGAAACAAACTAGGACTAAGTAACTAAAACAGACTGGGAGGAAACAAGGAGGAATAAACAACACAGACAGGGACGGATCATGACACGAGGGGCCATCACAGGACAAACAGAAAAACACATGAATGCTCATACAGTCCTGCTAAATAACCAAATATGGTAAATGGTAAATGCCCTACATTTGTATAGCGCTTTACTCAGTCCCTACGGACCCCAAAGGGCTTTACACTACATTCAGTCATTCAACCATTCACACACACACATTCACAAACTGATTAATATGACTGAGAGAAGCTTGAATGCCCAAAGAAAATCCAAAGCATGTCAATTACATTAGCTTAAACCAGAGATAATTCATACCACTACATTAAGGTCAATTTTATATTATTTATATTTTAAATTAGGTTCAATATGAATGCCAATTGGACAGATCTAGACATGTTTCCTGAGACACTCAACTGGAACTTGAGTTGGACGTGGTTTCTGTTTCTTACCTTGGAGAAGAAAAAATAATCTTCGGCAAAAAACCAAACTGCTTAAATGTTATGAAATTATCATGTTGACCCAACAGCAAAAATAAAACGCAATATTTATTTTGTAATTCAATACAATAATCAATACAATATTAATTTTGGAATGCAGATGAAAATAATATTGTGATAAAAATGCAACTCCTTCCACCTACTTGTTGTAAATGTAAAACAAATGCAAATGATGCATTGTATTTTTTAATACATAGCAACTACATAGCAAAAAAAAACAGATGTTCAGCTACTACAGAAACATCTTGCTTCTTTATTCAATACATAAAACTATGATATGCAAAAATGATTGTGTTCCCAATCTTGACTCAACGATCTGACCTCTGGTTAAAACATTATCCAAAAAAAGGGGAATCAGTATAAATAGTTCAAAGACAAAGCATAAATGAACATTTTTAAAACAAGCAGTTATCCTCAAAATTCAATGGGAAAATTTTGTTTTAAAGCAATCTTTTCATTTAACTATATTTCAACTGATTGGAATATTATTCTGGCCGATACAGAGACAATGGAGGGAGATTCGGATGATAGGAAGGAAACTTTAAACTTGTAAACTCAGACTTGAAGTTCAACGACAAAAATGAAACGTCCAAAAATACAAGTCACTCAATGCCAAATTAAGACCCACAACAATTCTAAAACATGTTTGATTGCAAGGTCTATAAATGAATTTTTAAGTATCTATAAATTATTCAACATGCCAATTTCTTGTAAAATACAAAATGAGGAATACATTTTGTTAGAAAGGATATGTCTTATCCTTTAGGAACCATGTCAATTCCCCTCAAAAAAATTCAACTACTTAACAAATGAAAGTAATTATAGCCATATATATTAGTTGGCATGTTTAATATACATTTGAATAATTCTTACAGATGTATATCTTACTGTAGGAATAACAAATGTGTAATTTAAAAGTGAAAATATTGTTTGGATCACTGTTTTGATTTCTGTAAGCAATATTTAAACCTCCAAATATGGATTCAGCAACAGCAAAATGTTTTTTAAGAGTTCATGTCGTCATAGACAGCTGTCTAAAATCAATGTCCTTCATTCATTTATTCATAATGTTTTGACTTTGGTCATACGTCTCCAACAACTTGGAAAAATTGTCAACCAAAAAATGAAGTTTCATCATGCCGTAATGTTTTTTGCAGTATTCCTATCAAATACAAGCCACCTTTAGCTTTACTCTTTGCATTTGCACTTACCTCACCAGAATAACAAAGAGGCTGCTGTGGCTGTATTTTCTTAAAACAATTGCACATATGTGCTGATACTGAAATAACTGACTTGACATGGAGGATGGCCACTTTTTTAAACCATGGCAAAAAACAACAGAAAAATGTGGGATAATGTATACAATAAGTAGTTAGATATGAACATTTGCAAAAAAAAAAAAAACTGTCAGAGGAGTAATGCAATCTGAAAAATCTGAAAAACAATGTAACAAAATTGCAATTGATCCCATCAAAACCATTTTACAACCATTTTCCAAACTAAAAAAAACGAAACAAAAAACAAAATACAAATCATCACAACCAAGATTCAGAAGTACAACATACTAAATATTTCAGAGAAGTTGGGCCATAGATTGAGGTTTGCTTTCTCTCCAACCGCACTGCAAATTCAAAAAACATGCAAAGCCTAAATAGACGCTTTATAGATCTCTTTGTTTAAGTCCGTTTTGTTTTAGCTAATTCAGAGGCTATCATGACTCAAACATACATGAGGATGAAAGAAATACATCATATCAAATTCCGGTAATTTCATCACTAATCTTCAAGGTGACTGAAGAAGGTAAATGAAAACCAAGTAACACAAGGATACAATGACAAGGGGAAGTAGGCATTGGCTTTCTCACCCTTTTATTGTTTTTTATTCTAGTCCATTTGAAAAACATCCACGTTTAAATGTGGGGTAAAGGGAAGAGCTCAGGATACATCTATCCACAGCGCATTAGTATTGTAGATACAAGAGATCATAAAAAGATGGGCATGGTGGTGAGAAACCATTGTCAGTAACAGTTGAATTTATGCTTAGTGCTTTTCCATTGTTCAGTGTACATGAGAGGTGAGGTGTGGGTGATGATGTGTGTATGTGATTGTTAGTATGCCGCTGTATGCATGTTGAAGGAGTCATTCTTCCGATCGCAGGAGTAATGTGGTATATTTCTGTCAGAGTAAACATGTCATTGTCGTTGCTTCTGCTTTTGCATTGGAAACTTTTGATGCATTTTTAATTTAAACAGTTACCATGGAAATGCACAATTTTTTCCACTTTTTCTGTCAGGTGCACTGCAAAGAGCCGGTGAATGACAGGGACCCAAGGTGACAGCAGCTGAAACACACTCCAATACTTAGAAAACTGCCAGCTCCAAAGATGCAAGGTCAGAGCCTTTCTATTCTTATTTCAAAGGAATAAAGTTTGCTTACAAGCAAACTTCCCAGTTGTGCCAGTTACATAATGAGATCTGAGTCAGTATTTCACATTTATTTGCAGAGAAAAAATCTTAAATTGACTTTACTTTGAAAAACATGCATTACATGTGAGGGATTACTGAGGGATTATATTCAGGGTACAACCTGTTGTCAACGACTCAATGCAATCTTCCTTAAATGCAAAACTTTTAACTAATTGGAATGATTGTACAATTGTATTTAAGTTACGTTTCTTGTCAAGTGATGACATCTGTTGTGAACTGGCACTATATAAATAAAGGAAATTGAATTGAATAATGTGGAAAAGTTTATTGCAGAGGGACAAAGCCTCCACTAATAATAATAATAAACAATATTGCCTGAGGGGCTGAATAAATATATGCATATATATGAAAAAACTATTTGGAAACTGTTAATTTTCTTTCGACTTCACAATATCCCTTACGTTGTGTTGATCAATTACACTAAATCGTAATAAATTGAAGTGCACTGGTTGTAACATGACAGAATTTTAAGAGGTTGCAAAGTTTTTGCAAAGCACTGTATGTACAGTGTTCTCTGTTTCATTGATTCATCAAGTTCACACCCTTGAGGACTGCTCAATGAATCATCTCAATAGATTCTGACCACTGAGATAAATGGCCAGGTTCAAAGGTCATTGATTGTGAGAGAAGTGTGGATGAAATTGCAAGGGTGGTGGAACATAACTAACCTCCAGCAAATGAAAGAAAGGAAAAAGAGAGGAGTGATGTTGGTGTTTACAGCAACTCTCAAGAGCACTTTGAAATTACGTCTTTTAAAAGAGTGAACAAAAAGCGATTTGTGCCCTCTGTTTTTAATATGTTAGTGCATAATTTAAATGCTGCCATTTCTTTTTGACGTTTTATTTAGAATCAGCACCAGAATAATTGCAACCGGTGTCAGCTGAGTGTTTGTTTTGGTAATGTGCCAGTAGTAACCAAAAGCGTGTCTGAGAGAAATGGGAAAAGCATCACCAAGGAGGACAAAGAAATTACTGCGCTAAGCCTCAAGGGTGCCTCAGGCCATATTCTAAGGAGGCTAGAGGGTGAATATAGCGTTGTGCACCCCATTTGTAACTCCTGTGTCTTCCAGTGCTAGGAAATGGCTGACTTGATGCTAATAAGCTTGCTCTGTCATGCTTAGACAGTCAGACCTGGTGCAACTGCATGTTAAGATAAAGAGCCTACATTTGGTAAAGCCAAATCCCAAAGGTCCCAGATCCCACTTGAGTTTTAGCATATAAATGAGCATACTGTAAGTAATGCAAATATATTTCCAGAAAACTTTGCCTGTCCTCCTTTCCTCCACTCAGACGATGGAAGAAAACTTCTCCCTCAACATAAATCCATCTGCTATCCAAGCTGGGGTTTCTGCCTGGAGATAGCTTTTGTTCATGGCTGGCTGGCCTTACATTTTGTGGTTGGTGATTGGCAGTGTCCAGTGGGCCAGCTCCTTGAAGGCTCCCCATGTTCTGTCTAGAGGTCCTCTGCTATTGATTTCCTGCTTGTGCTCGCTGCTTGACCCGCCAATCAATGGTCAGAACAGTGGGATGTCATTGGGAGCAAGTTGACGACGTGTGATGTTTGGCAGACTTGTAACTGATGGTACTGAACGAGCAAAACATATTAGGTGGAAGGCGAGACAGTGAGCCAAGGAAAAGTGAGCTGCCCTGAACTTCAGAGCACGAGACAGAAAAAAGTAAAGTTAATCTTAAATTAAAAAGCAATATATTTGATAAAATCCTATCACTTCTGGAGAGAAGCACCCTACACAGGACATGATTCAGTCTTGGTTATTTTCTTTTCTCCTGAGAGTTCAAGCCAGTGTGACTTACTGTATTCATTCGATCCAAGTAACAAGTGATTATCTGTGAAAAATAAATCTACAGAGAAATTTATGTGATGACCAAACAGTGGGACAGAAACAACCCAGAAACGTTATACCCCCAGATTTTTTCTTTTTGGATTTCGGAGTTGGACTCGAAGGAGGGCTTGAATAAATACATAACATTTTCTGGTATGAACCACAGTGTTTGGAGCACGTCTTTGTAATCCAGTACTCTGATAGCATTGCCACTCAGAGTGGTTTTTATGTGACAGCTGACTTAATGAGACAATGGCAAGAAAAATGTTGTGGCAATAATTAAAACACTTGTATTTTCACATACATTCCTCAAAGCCCTCTTCTCATGAGAGTAAAATAACTTGAACTAAACAGATTAAAAACCTTTGACAAAATCTTTTGAACATATTGCTTTTTTTGTCACATAGGCTCGATTAAGACAAACGGATGAAAAAGCTTTTCTTCTCATATTTTCTGACTAAAGCTATAACATCAGATGCCAGTGTGCAGAAAAATATCTTGAAGTTTGACATGAAAGAGGTAAACATAAAAAAGAGACCACATCTATTATGCTGATGCAATAGATTCAAAAAATCTGTCTCACTATGTATTTTTTAACATGTAATTTAGTCATCAAGAAAGGGGAGACAAGAGCAAAATGCTATTTTAGGAATTGATCAGGATCTAAAATTTAATAGTTTGAATAATATTGTGAAGCCCTTTCTCTTGCAACTATTATTGTATTTTATCATGCGTAAGTGTTTTGTGGATTTATAAATTAAAATTATAAGTGTGGGACAACAAAATATTTTCATCCAATTTTGCAGTGGCTTGAATATTTAAATATAATATTATATTTGAACGTTTATGATTTTTTAGAATTAAATATAATAAAATGTATGAAATATAATAAAATGTATGAAGACCAAGATGTTGAATTTCTGAAAAGTTTTTTGTTTTTTTTTACAGTGCATATATTCATTTTAAGTATATTTCAAACTGTAAATGTTTTTTTCACTAATTACCTATGGATATAGTTAACAAAGTTAAGCAAGAAATACTAATACATTTTTCATGAGCCTGTTATGATGGTTACTTCTCCCCATTAATGTGTTGTGCTTTAATCCTTGTGGACCGGTCAGCATGAAAAATACATCCCTATAAATACTTAAACATTTCTATAAACATTTTGCTGACGTCTGATTCATACCTTATCTTTCCAGAAACATCACATTTTAAGTCTGTCAAAACGAAGATTTGACTCCCTTATAATAAAAAACCAAAACCTAATTCCCCCAAATAATGTATATTATTTATTTAGCAAGTTTCATTGTACATTTTTTGCCAGGATTGTGATATTAAAAAAAATGTAAAAAGCCTTTTTTTTTCAATAACTTTGCAAGGATGACCGAAACAGACATTCAGCTGATACGGAGCTATTTTGTTGTCAAGGGTACTGGCGTCAGCAAAATCAAACAGCGTTAGACCTAGCATCAAGTTGTCTGCAAAGGAAACACTTTACCCAAAGCTTCCCTGACAGTTATGAGAAACCGCCATTAGTGCATTATGCATAATTGTACATGCACTACTATCAAGTGTCAGTGAAAGACAACGGGCAGAGGAGCTCTCTGTCGACAATTGCACATTTGTTATTGTGAACCATCAGCATTTCTCTATGTAAATGGAGTTGCTACAAAGGGCCATTTTCCAATCTGCTGCCATGAAATCACTCTACCTGCCTCTGGTAATGACCTACCTTGGAAGCGGATTTCCACTCAATTTATTTTATGAATGACAACAGTAAAGAAAATAAAAATCTCCATCCTGGACAAAAGTTTGTTGAAAAATATTTATCTTTCTAAAGATAGAAAAGTAAGAAGAGACCTGTAGTTTCCCTTTTTTGTGTTTCTGTCAGAGAAACAAAATCTAATTTAAGAAGTTATTTATTGTGTCAAGAGAGAATACGGCAAGGTGAATGTCTCATTTTATATCCCACATACAGAGGATGTGAGAAGGTTACACAGCTTAAGTTAAATGGCAGGTTTCGTCAAACAACAAAATGAGACTATGATAATAACATTTTAAAACGTTTTCTTGATTCAATATGACATACTCAGTGTCCTTGACAACTCAAATAAAAAACAAACAGATTTATGAGGATAAAAAAATATAAAAACAGGGATAATCTAGTTACATGGATGTGCACACACTTTAGATAAGACTTTACCAAAACACCTTTTGAGTCATCCAACTGTTATATGCTGTTTAATTTATTGTACTCTAATCCTGAATGATTTCCGTGTACAGTAAGATAATTTTGATCCCCTTTCTAACCTCTCTACAAATTATGGATTTTGTTTTAAGATAACTAGACTTACTATAATTGATGTCAATGTGCAACCAAGAAGACTAACTGTTAAAACTCAATCAAATGGTGAATGACAACCAGTGTTAGAGAGAATACTTAGTAAATTGATTTAGTTACAGAATACTGAATACCTGCTTTAAAATGTTTTTTATAACGTATTCCGTTACTTTGCTGAATCCTGGTACTGTAAGTCTATTTAAGTCTATTAAATGTCACAAAATGCTCTGGTAGATGCTCCTGCACGAAAACAGAGGGCATATTAATGCTAAACATTAGGTACTGACTGGGAATAAATAAAAAATAAAAGTAATAATTTCTGGCACAACAATGCTAACTCTCAGTGACCAAAAACCAAGTAAACAGTTTTTTAGCAGTAATATCTCTTTACCTTTAATTAGATTTTATATTTAGTCATTTGAAATTAAGTTTAGCTGTTTGTCAGCCACAGCCAATTAGGTTATTGTAAACTGTCATTCACTGCACTCCAAATGGAGAAGTTTTATCCTTGTAGCCATAATTTTTGGAAAACCCATGACAACAACATATAATCAAGCTAATGCCATGTCCGATACAACCAACACCGACTCTGTAAGTAACTGTGAGAAATGACCTAACTAACACGATAAAGGCCCTGTAAAAGAATAAAAAACAAACAAAAAAACTTGGTAGAGGATTTTGTTTTGTTTTTGTACATCGTTGCAGTGTCTTTTCATTTTTGTGTGACTTTCACAGACCTTGAAAGGCTGACCAGAGGGATGCTTTATGTTTCAACTTTTCTGTTGACATTGTTGATGTGCGGCAGTGCCGTAGTTTCTTCAGACCCGCCAGCAAAAGTTTACGCAAAAATCAAAACATTTTCCCACCTGGATCTTCACTAACCTTTGCAAAAAATATTTTAGGTGGTAATACCAAGATGTCTCTTCATTCATTAATGCCAAATTACAGTTGCTCCAGCGATCACTGGAGTTTGGCTGCATACTTCGTAGTTTGACACCAGAAGCATAAGCGGTGTGACTCTATGACTATTGTTACCAGATTTAATCTTTTCCCCCATTTTAACCACCATGGCTTTAATTGGGCTTTTCTCAGGAATGCTCGAATTAAATCTAGCATCACTTGAAAAACCCAAACTGTCAGAGAGTGCCATGGAATGCATCATTTCATTCACTGCTAGTAGATTTATTTGGCTGCGGTTGTGACTCCAACCGACGAAGCTCCGGGTCTGAATCCATACCTGGCCACTAACGTTTACGCTGGTGTTTGATAGTCAGGAGTGTTTCAGACATAGGATCTCTATGGTTTCAGCAGCATGTTGTCTAGGGGTATTATGGGATAGTCTACACAACGCAGAGGCACAAATTTTAATTCACTTTTCCTTAGCATGGACCACGCCCACGGAGATTAGATTAGTTTTGATTAGTTCATTTATTGACAAAGGTTAGATAGATGATGTGTCTGGAAGGATGCCCTGATGGAGGCTTGTAGACTCTGTGTGGGGGTGCAGTCTTCGGAAGTCTGTCTTCTTCTCGAGCCTGCTCAGGACCCCCCCAGACGAAGAACCTGAAAGAAACAGATATTAGTGCTGGAGTTTGAAAGAGCAGTGAAGCGGATGAAGGGATGAGGGGATGAAGGGATGAAGGAGGGGATGAGAGGATGAAGGAGAGAATGAAGGGATGAGGGGATGGAAGGATGATGGGGAACAAAGGATGAGGTAGGGGATGAAAGGATGATGGGATGGAAGGATGATGGGGATGAAGGGATGAGGGAGGGGATGAAAGGGATGAAGGGATGAGAGGGGTGAAGGGATGAGGGAGGGGTTGAGAGAGGGAATGACGGAGGAGATGAAGGGATGAGGGAATGAAGGTATGAAAGGGATGAGGGGATGAGGGAGGGAATGATGGAGGAGATGAAGGGATGAAAAGGATGAAGAGATAATGGAGGGGATGAAGGGATGAAAGGATGAAGGGATGAGGGAGGGGATGAAGGCATGACGGAGGGGATGAAGGGATGAGGGAGGGGATGAGGGGATGAGGGAGGGGATGAGGGGATGAAGGAGGGGATGAAGGGATGAGGGAGGGGATGAGGGGATGAAGGGATGAGGGGCGAGAGAGTGAATCAGCGATGGAATTCCGGTGGTTAGATACATGAGCAGCATGGAGAATGAAATAGATAAGAATAAAGTGTTGAGACAATTCATGCCTCAAAAAAAGGGCTGCAATCACAATGGGATCGATTTCATAATGAGCGGATGAGAGAGAGGCCGACTGAAGCTGCAAACTATCAAACTCAGGGGCCATGTTGAAGCAAACCGCCTTCCATTGTAGAAACTGCCAAAGCCTGCAAATCGGTAAATAGGCGAATGTCATCTGGATGAGAAATTCATAACGTCATTGTAAAAGAATGAAATGCCGTTCCAAGATGAAAGAAATTCTTGCCAAAAGGTGCATTTCCATCCGGCAAGGTTCTCGATGGCGTGACCATGAAGCAAAGGGATGTTGGCGGCGGTGGACAGAAGGTGAGAAATGAAGGATGCCCCCTTAATGGGAGTAGCGAGGTGCTGTGATAGTCAATCTGTTTTGAAAGTCGGCTTATGGGGGCAGGTGTTCCTAGCATGTGCCCCTCCGCAGAAAGAGCAAGTATGCAAGAGCCTACAGCTAGAGGCTGAGCAGCCAAGGTCATAAAATGTTACACACCATCCTGCCACCCTGGAAAAGGATTGGACGGCCGCGCTTATCCATGCCCCCGGAGATAGGGGCTTTAGGTTTAGACTGTGGTGGAAGAGACTAAGGAATCGCTGAGGGGGAGGGGCAGGTGAGGACGAACAGTTGGGGACTGATGAGCAGCGTGATGATGATGGCCGAGGTCGGAGAGGAGGACAAGAGTGCATGCAGTAGCAGGGTGGGGAGGAGTGAGGAGGCGCTGTCCATTCTTTTTTTTTACAGTTTAGCACATATCTTTTTTTTTTTTTTTAACTGTCCAACATGAAATCGAATTAAACTTTTACTATTCTAGGTCAATTACAATTAGTTATATTTACTAAATGTCAAAATAAAAAGAGGAGGATTTTTTTAGACATTTAGGCCAAATGGAGGTACTACAGCAATGGAGGAGCAATGGCAGCCTCCATGGTATGCGGTGACAAAGCAGAGCAGCCAGCGGCCATTGGCTGGGATCTGCCCTGAGAGGAAGTAGAGACTGAGGCTGAAGTAGAAAGTGGATTATGAGAGGAGGAAGTTTGGGTTAACGGTGAAGTAGAGGGAAAAAGGGGCTTGAAGAGGCTAGATTTATTAGCAGAACGGCTAAAGGGGATGCCTCTTTCCCTGAGTGCAGATTGCAAGCGAAATACTGTCTAGCCAGACATGTCCGGACGGTTGGAGACGGAAGAACGACGAACTCTGTGTGAGTTCCTCAGCCGGAATGAAGCCGGACGGGAACGGGTGAGAGAAGCCCTCCGAGCTGGACTGCCAAAGAGATCGGGAGGAGAGTGCTGAGCTTGTGGCGAACAGGGAGCCTGAAGTGATCGGGAAGTAGAGAAGCTTGGAGCCGATCGGCCTGCAGCGCCTACTGAGGACTGCTGAACTCCGGAAGAAGTCCCGGGGTGCGACGAGGACGCAGTGCGGGAATGGGAGGAAACTTGGACAGCCCGAAGCCAGAGAAGGAAACGGTGAGGCGAAGCCTCGAGACGAGAAGGAAGGGAGTTAGATATCCGGGGAGGAGATGGAGAAGGGCGCCGATCTAGGCGGATGATTTTACGGCCTCGAGGCGCGGAAGTCGTTGGAGAGGGATTCGACCGAGCAGAACGAGATGGAAGAGCTCTGGCTGACTTAGAGGACTGGCTGGAATCCCTATGAGCCGATGGAAGCCTGGCTCGCCAAGAGACTTGACGGATCACAGATGGAGGTGATGGTCCAATGATGGAAGTCTTGCTGGAGAAGAGCTCCGCATCGGATTCGGAATGATCAAGGGTAAGCACATCTATAATATAGATATAGATAATAGAGCGTGTCTTCGCTAACCAACGCGGGTTTACGAGACCACAGTCTGAGCGACGCTGATGGCTAGGTGCTCGGGTTTAAATAGATCACAGAGTAATTAGGAATGGAATTCAGGTGTGAGATGCCAGGTGAGTCAGATCCGAGTACATTAGTGAGAGAATACTGAATAGGTGTGGTCCAGCTCACGAACCTAAGTTAACATTAACTTACATTTTACCTTTTTAAATGCAAAATCAATCAGCCACCTCCAGACTGTCCAAAACGCAGCAGCGAAGCTCCTAACAAGATCTTCCAGATTCTCACGTCAGCCCGTTGCTAGTCCAGCTACACTGGCTCCCTATCCAACACAGAGTGCACTATAAAATCTTGGTTTTAACATACAAGGCATTACACAATCTAGCACCTGCCTACATCTATGAGCTTTTACAGCCTCGTGTCCCAGCCAGGTCAAGATCTGGTGATCAGCATCTGCTGGCTTTGAAAAGGACCCACCTTAAAACTAAAGGTGACAGGGCTTTTTCAGTGGTGGCTCCCAATCTCTGGAATTCACTTCCTCTTTGCCTGAGGACCTCAGAGTCTGAATTGTCCTTCAAAAAACAAATCAAGACTCATATTTTGAAAAGCTACCTTTAATTAGTTTTTAGATTTGGTGTTTCTCATTCTTTGTTGTTTATGCTTGTTGTTGATTGTTTTTTGATATTTGTTGTTGTGTTACTCTGTAAAGCACTTTGCGATTATTTCTTGAAAGGTGCTATATAAATAAAATTTTACTAATTTACTTACTTGGCAAAATTGATATATTCATATTTCGGGTGGAAAGTTGAAAACACACAAGTATTCCAATGGTATGACAAAAGTAACAGTATTCTGAATACCATGTTTTGAAATAGTAACTGTAACGGAATACAACTACTCATAATTAGTATTCTAAATACGTAACGCCGGTACATGTATTCCGTTACTCCCCAACACCGATAACAACAATAGTGTAAACAGGTTATTGCAGCCTTTTTCATTTTTTAAAAATATTCTTTCTAATTTTTGCTTCTTTTTCAGGTGAAGTGTACAGAATATTTATCGGAATTAAGGTAAATACAAGTAGTTAAATTATTTATGGCCATTGTGTACACATCTGATATCCTCTGTAAGTACATGAACAAGGATTGGCACACACACACACAGTTGATGCAGATAAAGCAGTACATTGAACAGATGACTCTGTGTCAGGACATCAAGGTCATCTTCAGGATTAAAAAAAACTGATCTCACAGGAATGCACCCCACCTCTCCCCATCTCACAGTCTTTTTGATCAATTCACCCTGCTTGCTTTGATCAATTGCTTATCACTAGGTATTGGTCATGATGTGCACTTGACAGTCCACTATGTGATTAGGTGAGAATAGAGACCTCTGTAGCACAGAGCTGGAAGGCTGCAAGGCAACCTTCCTATCAAGACATGCATAGTGTAATTAGACATTAGCACCCAGCAGGAAGTCTGCTAACATGAGCTGAACCCCGATTAGAATGATTATCAGAGATAATTCACTTTAATAAGTACATAACAGACCACTGGACTCACATGAGTGTAGATAAAACTGGGTTATTTTGTAATTACTCCTTAATTGGTGCGTGTGGGGAAGAGGATTTTAATGTAGGGTTTAGAAAGACTGAATCAAGCTTTGAATTTCTGAAAAATGAAACCCTTAACAAAAATTTAAAAACCTAGAAGCAGCTAAAATTGATGTTTGTTATAAACAAGTATGTATAGTTGCCAGTGTTATGATGTTTGGAATTTGAGTTTTAGTTAAGTTATTTTCTATATTTAGTTTAAATGATCATTTTAGTTTATTTCTTGAAATTCTGTTATTTTTTGCCATTTCCCTGTTTTTGTATCCCCCATTCCTTGATGTTTTCACCTTTTTCTTTTGTTTTTTCTGTTTTATCTTCTATTTTTGCTTCTTTAGTTTATCCTTCTTTGTTAGTTCCTCTTAGATATCTTACCCTTAGTTAAGTTTGTATTTTCTTATTTACAATTATTTTTTATTTATTACTTCCAGTTTCCTCCTTACCCTTCTCCTCTCCTGCCCAGCTGATTCTCCACCTGTTATCTTCCTCTCACCTGCATCCATTTATCAGTAATTTTTTCTCAGGGTTTCTCAGTCAATTCCTCGCTCCTCCTCAGCATATTTAAGATCACCGGTTCTGTCATCTCATTGATTTTTCATAGTAGTTCATAGTAAAAGGCCACCCTGGAATGTGCAGTTCTTTGGTTTATTGGGGGTCTGGGGACTCAGAACTGGTCAGTATCTGGTCTGACCACCATTTGCCTCATGCAGTGCAACACATCTTCGCATAGAGTTTATCAGATTGTCAATTGTGGCCTGTGTAATGTTGGTCCACTCCTCTTCAATGGCTGTGCGAAGTTGTTGGATATTAGTGGGAACTGGTACATGCTGTCGTATACGCCGGTCAAGCACATCCAAAACATGCTCAATGGGTGACATGTCTGGTGAGTATGCTGGCCATGCAAGAACTGGGACATTTTCAGCTTCCAAGAATTGTGTACAGGTCCTTGCAACATGGGGCCGTGCATTATCTTGCTGAAACATGAGGTGATGTTCATGGATGTATTGCACAACAATGGACCTCAGGATCTCATCACGGTATCTCTGTGCATTCAAGATGGCATCAATAAAATGCACCTGTGTTCTTCGTCCATAACAGATGCCTGCCCATACCATAACCCCACCACCACCATGGGCCACTCGATCCACAACATTGACATCAGCAAAGTGCTCACCCACACGACGCCACACACGCTGTCTGCCATCTGCCCTGAATAATGTAAACCGAGAAACATCTGTGAAGAGAACACCTCTCCAACATGCCAGACGCCACTGAATGTGAGCATTTGCCCACTCAAGGCTGTTTCGGCGACGAGCTGGAGTCAGGTCAAGACACTGATGAGGACGACGAGCATGCAGTTGAGCTTCCCTGAGACGGTTTCTGACAGTTTGTGCAGAAATTGTGTGGTAATGCAAACCAATTGTTTCAGCAGCTGTCTGAGTGGCTAGTCTCAGACGATCTTGGAGGTGAACCTGCTGGATTTAGATCCCGGGCTGGTGTGGTTACACGTGGTCTGAGGTTGTGAGGCTGGTTGGATGTACTGCCAGATTCTCTAAAACGCCTTTGGAGACGGCTTATGGTGGAGAAATGAACATTTAATGCACGAGAAACAGATCTGGTTTACATTCCTGCTGTCAGCATGCCAATTGCACGCTCCCTCAATGCTTGTGGCATCTGTGGCATTTTGCTGTGAGACAAAACTGCACATTCCAGGGTGGCCTTTTATTGTGGGCAGTATAAGGTACACCTGTGCACTAATCATGACGTCAGATTATTGAACTAGAGTTGGGACTTATGTATTGTGACTTGTATCTGCTTATTTGTAACTTGTACACATGTTTTGAAAAATACAAGTACGGATTCATTTATTAATACAATTACAAATCAGAAAATACAAGTACAAATCAAAGATACGAGTACAAATCAAAGATACAAGTACAAATGAGGGAATACAATTCACTAAATACAAGTACAAATCAAAAATACAAGTACAAATCGGAAAATACAAGTTCAAATCAAAGATACAAGTACAAATCGGAAACACAGGTACAACTAAGACACAAATACAAATTAGAAACACAAGTACAAATCACGCTTCTCCCAGAACCAATCAGATTTCTCGATTCCCAAACCAATCACGGAGAGAGGAGGGCGGTGTTCTTCTGTGTTCACAACCAAACTTGACTCTTGGAAAAGTGCAGCCAAAGTCCCGTTATACTTAGTGAATTTAGTTAATAGCAGAGACATGTCTTTCAGTCTTCAGAGAGAATTTTTTGTTTATGACACACCGACTCACCTTCAGAGAACTGTGTGTGGTAATGACAGACGGGACTTCGGCTGCACTTTTCCAAGAGTCAAGTTTGGTTGTGAACACAGAAGAACACCGCCCCCTCCTCTCTCCATGATTGGTTAGGGAATCAAGAAATCTGATTGGTTCTGGGAGTAGCATGCTTTGTACTTGTGTTTCTGAATTGTACTTGTGTTTCTGATTTGTATTTGTGTCTGATTTGCACTTGTGTTTCCGATTTGTACTTGTATCTTTGATTTGTACTTGTATTTTCTGATTTGTACTTGTATTTTTGATTTGTACTTGTATGTAGTGACTTGTATTCCCTCATTTGTATTTGTATATTTGATTTGTACTTGTATTTTCTGATTTGCACGTATTATTAAATGAATCCGTACTTGTATTTTTCAAAACATGTGTACAAGTTACAAATAAGCAGATACAAGTCACAATACTTAAGTCCCAACTCTAGTTCCATATCAGATCAGCATCTTGATGTGGCACACCTGTGAGGTGGGATGGATTATCTCAGCAAAGCAGAAGTGCTCACTATCACACATTTAGACTGATTTATGAACAATGTTTGAGAGAAATGGTAATACTGTGTATCTGGAATGAATTTTAGATCTTTAAGTCCATCTCATGAAAAATGGTAAAGTGTATATATACTGTATATATATATATATAACAAAGATCTCCAAATAAACTAGGAAAGTGAGAAACGTAAGTGCTAGGATCAAAACTATTGTATTTATCACACTTTCTAGTGTTGAGGCATTTAACTCTAAACTGTTAACAATATTAAAGCAGGGAGCATCTATGTTGCAATGAAAAGGAGCGCGTAACTATGGCAAGGTGATTGAGCATTTATTCTGATATCTTGATATCAACCATAATTTTCATGAACATGCAAGTCTTTTCTGTCCACTAGTTAACTAGTGAGCCATGTTTGTGTGAACTAGTTAACTAGTGACAGCCAAAATGTCCACTAGTTAACTAGTCAGACCCAAATTAAGTCTGGTTAACTAGTTCTTATGTTTTGTGTCTTACTAGTTAACTAGTATTGCTCAGCATGTTCACTAGTTAACTAGTGCACATTTCAATGTGCACTAGTTAACTATTTAAAAGGCGTTTATATTTTACTAGTCAACTAGTGGACAGAAATGGCGTGCATGTTCATGACAATTATGCCTGATATCAAGATATCAGAATAAATGCTCATTCGGCTTGCCATACACCTCCCCAAACAGCCACCTAAGAGATAGCGTTCCTTAATATCAGAATTCGTTAAGCGTAGCTTGAAGCTACAGACGTTGACAAGCCAGACCCTGTGGGGACCTGAGGAGATAGCCGTGGCACACTGACAAATACAACACTTGACTTTTCTTGATCATCAGCTCCAGCTGCACAGGGATTACAGAGTCAATGACTTTTGTTTTTCTATTTGAATAAAAAATCTATTTATAAGTAAGAATAAGAAAAATATACAACAGTGCTCTCCCATGGGAGTAGGATCAATCATCAACTAATTTTACTGGACTGCTCATGTGAGACACAGCTGGGATTTCTGGATCCCCAACCAGGCGTTAGTGGGCTGGGCTGCTGCTCAGAAACGCTGCATTAGGATTTGCAGGCATAACACAACTGGTTGCGTTTTACAATTTGTGCCTCTACACACAAATACATCCATCCATCCATCCAATAAGTGCATAATAGATGCTAAGATTTAGTTGATTGAAACTTTTATAACTGACTAGCATTGAAATGGAAAGCACTGTATGAAATTCACATCTGCCAGTAACTAGTTTTGATAGACCTTCGTTTCCAATATAATATCAGAGGTTTAAAAAACATACAATAGAGCAGAATGTACAGCAGGCTCTTTAAAAGACGCAGTAGTTAAAAAAAAGAAAGAGAGCCACAATCTAAATTTTTACTTAATTTTAATTAATAACACAAAAACATTAAGAAACATACACATAAAAGTACTATTTGTTAATGTGTCTATAGACCAAAAATTGTGAGAGTTTTTAGTTTTGATGCATTTAGTTAGTAAAAAAGGGATAAGATCTGACCAATTTTAGCCAGTAATAGATAATTGGCAGATTTCCAATTCATTGGTGATTCATGCATATCAGCTTTTTATATAATGAAAAGTCTTGACTCATGGAAAGCTATAGGCTCTGCTATGTACCTGTCTGATAGACAGGTTCATAAAAAAACATGTCACTATTTAAATAAAATGTTATTTTTAATTTGATTTTTTTTTTTTGCTATCGCTGTGATGTTTATGAAAAAAAATCCCAGGAGAGTTCCATCCCTGACACCACAGAGTGTGACTGCATGTATGTTTGTATCAGAGTTCTTATGAATGTAAACCAAGCTGGTCCTGCATCGTTCAACTCCGTGAAACATCAAGCTGCTTGTCTCGCTCCATGTTACTCTCAGAATCTTCCCAGTCAATTATGGCAGCAGCAGCAAACTCTATGACACTTGGAGACACTGACATACATACCACTACCTCATATAAGCAGACACACGCCCACATACATACAACAGTGAAAACAACCATGACATTTGCAACTCAGATGCACTTGGTTGAAGTGGAATAATATATGGAAGAAAAAAAAAAAACGTGCCTCTGTGTTTGTTTCAGCCATAAAGGGTGTTAACCATTTTTGTAAGGTCATGCAGCATGACCTGTTGGCTTTTCTTTTCCCTAATGTCAGAAAATTGTCTGATTTAACCATATGCTGAAAATAACACACGCACACACACGCACACACACACACACACACACACACACACGTAACTGTAACTGATCTAACTGTAACTGATGTAACTGGGATTGTTAAAATCAAGTTTTGGGAGTTTTCAACCATCTGTTAATGCAATCTTCTCATAAAAAACACCACCAGAGTGGTTTTTGGCTTAATTCATGGGTGCCGGAGTAATCCTCCTTAATTCTGCTCTCTGAGCAGTTGCCCCTCCCTCTCCTAGAAGTCGAATGAGTGTTCAACTAGTGACATCACTAGTTGAAAACAAGGGGGTGTGGAGGTGTCTGCATCGCCCCTGCAGGTAGAGTGGCTTACCTGTGACACAACACACCCTCCTCCTTCTCAAAGTTCATGGGTGTTTCAGTTTTTGGTAACTTAAATCACTTTTTTTGTTGCATTTTTTTACTTTCTCCGTGAAAACTCCCATTCGGATGATCGGATTACAGGATTTTATTCTACATTCCTAAAGAACAGCTGCTAGATCAAAGAACAAAGATGCCTATAATGCACAGAGAAGTATGTGACTACATGCTAATGCTAATTTGTGTTAGCCATTTATCAAGCTGCTTATGTGATCTTATAACAGCATTGTTTGGTTAATTAATTGATCTGTAGCATCACTTAATATTCAGTAAACGGGTGCAAACAACACCCACGGCTTTTTTTATATACTGGCCTGGAAAGATTTGCTTAGTGAACTCAGCTATGTTGGTTTGGGCTCTGTCTAAAGCCTGAAGTTGTATCAACTGAAATAGCCTTTATTCACTGCATTTATTTTTTACCAAAAACAAACAAACAAACAAAAAAACGTCTGAGACCTTAATGTAACAGAGTTTCATTGTGGTACTTCGTCATTTTCAAATTCTTTGTCAGAATACAGTTTCAGGATCAATTTCAGGACAAATATACATAGATATACATACTGTATAACACCAACAATAACTTTTTATCATATATATGTCTATCCCAGAAGTTAAAAGCTGGTACACAGCATGATATAGTCCCTTTAAACTTGTTGGGTTTTTTACCCACTAGTCATCCTGTTGTGTAGTCAGATGCAACTAAGACTCCAGGAGGTCATAAACATGCTATCACAGTAAATGTCTAAGAACTAATGCAACTTAGATGTGAATACTTCACTTAATCTAATTTAATTTTTGCTTTCACCAACCTTATTCAGTTTAGGGCATTTAGGAAATGTCGTTTACATTGCATTTAGGATCTTAATCAGATTATATATAATATTGCTATGGATTTAAATGCAACTCTTGAACCGCTCAAATAAACTGCCTCTAGTAGAGGGAAGGGATAAACTACTTCACTGTATTTAGTCCAGGGAAACCCTCAAGTTATATCAATAAAGTTGACATAACTTGATACTTGATACAAAAAAATAATACATTTAAATCTAAGGTACAGTGCTGTGAAAATGTATTTGCACCATACAGGTTTTGCTTTTCTGTGTTACTTAAATGTTTCTGATGAAATGATAATCAATAGTTATTAAGGGAGAATATCTATCCAAACCAGCATGTCCCTGTCTGAAAAAGTAACAAACCACTAAACCTAATAGTTGGGTTTGCCACCCTTCATAGCAACAACTGCAAGTAAGACATTGTTATAAATTGCACACAAAAAGTTTTGCAAATGAAAATCAAATTGTTATAGCTAATATGAGATGGTCATTATTTTTTTGTCATAATTGGTTTTCACATTGGAAGAATCCCATGGATACCATTTTTATCCAGTGTGTTAACTTAGGTAAGTAAAATTGGAATGCTTTATATTTCTTTTTTTCATGATTTTGGAGTGGTTTTATTAGACTTCCATGCAGCTAGCCCCTTTCTGTGTTTCCCCTATTTGTGTAAAATGGCTCTCCACTGGTATCGGAAAGCCTTAGCAATAACTTTTTTATGCTTTCGAGACAAATTTCAATGGCTTTGTATATCATATCTTGTTACATTTCTTCAGATCATTTCATGAAGTCTTGCATTTTCTAGTCTTCTAGCTTACATCGTATTGACATTTTGTTCTTGATTCTACAGGTCTAGGAATAATCTGACCTTGGTTTAACTTGTGAAACTAAACTCAGCTTTACAAATAAATGTGATTAATCACAGTAAATTTGAGATTTAATAAAGATGGTTTGAATACAATTTTCCCTTAATTAGAAAAACAATTATTGGAAAAAAAAATTCTGCTGTAATAGGAAAATTATTTCAAGATTATTTTTCATTTAAGGATTAGTAATTGTTAGTAAAGGCATCTGGGGCACATGGCATAATTCTCGGGACTCAATGATGAGACCGAAGTTGAAAAAGACATATGGACCTTTCACCTACTCTAGCCTGAAGGAATCATATTTTGGTTACGGTTTAGTTTGCAGAGTAGACTAAACATTCTGAAAGAAAGCTCTGGAAGATTGGTAGACTGCCTTTTGTATTTTTAATAATAAGTATTCTAAAAATTCTAAATGAAGACTGATGCCTATTCCCTATGGAATTCTGCCTTATCGCTGCTTACCAACGTTAGCATTGTCAGGTATTAAATTGTATTGGATGATCTGAAAGATTTATGTGTGGAAGTAAAGACAGAGGGAATTTGCGAGGTGGCAAAGTCTTTTTCAAAGCAATATCAGATAATATTTACCCCATGCAAGACATCATTTTCTTTTAATTTTTAAAGTTTCCCTGTCACACAGTACATTTAGGAATGTTTTTTTTTTTTTTTTTACATTTCGATTTTAACATTGTTGTCTATGGTGTGCAATCTACTGAGAAAGATGTGCTTAATCGTCTTACTTTTACCAAAACCTTCCAAGCACTAGACATCCTTGGACAACTCTTATGACTATTTAAAATAGATTAGCCCTTTGATTTTAATTAGCATAGAAAAAGGCCAATCTTTAGCCCTCAAATTGTCAGGACCACTGTTTTAACTGCTGAACTATAACGGCTTATTTTACTGCATGTAGATTTCAGAGCTCATGGGCCTGTCTGTGATTGATGTAACCAGAAGACCTGCCTGATGAAGATTGGTTATCTTAGTAGTTGATTATTTTTGAGATGAAACTGGTGCAAACTGCCCTTAATGCTCTGCTTATGGAAGCCACATGCCACCACTGGAGCTCTCTTGAGTTAAAATGAGCTTGTGAATGTCTACAAGGATTTTGTAGTGGGTAAACTGCCATATATTTTAGCATCCATTTTCTACAGTTTTTGTAAAGATACAGAGGCTCGTTTCAGTTTTCTCTTTGTTTGTTGATTTGATACTAAGTTTGGTTAATATTTTAGCTAGTTTGTTTTTTTGTCCTATAGTTCACATTGAAGCAACACATATCCCCTGCAGTGTAAAATATTACAGAAAAAACATAATTCCATAAATAAATACATATAACATACATTGGTACAACTGTGATCATGGCTGTGATGATAAGGATGGATCACCTTCATATTGTGGTTAAGGAATTCCTGAAAGATGCTGAAATCAACTTCAATCGCATTTTACCAGAGGTGGGAGTTTCACTAATGAACATGCTATTTTCCACTTTTCATCCTGAACTTCACTTATTAGGGTGGAGGATTTGTTGTATTTTCCATGTCTACTTCACAAAGCACTGCTTGAGGTGCATAACTTGACCAGTTTATGAACCCTGCAGCCAACAAATGCACAGCTGGAATAGGAATGTCTTCAAACTGCATGGAGAGGGATTATGGTGAGCTGTATTCAAAGACTGCCATGATATTTAAAATGTCTGGCACTGTGATCAAACCTAAGGTGGCTATTTGAAAGATTCTTAGGAGTCAGCTACAATAAACATTTTGTTGACCTGAATTGTTTCCTTAAGAACTATTGTTTAATTTTTTTCTTTCTTGACAGTATTATATGGAAGGAAGACGTGTGCCGAAAATGAGAATTGGTTGAGAGTATATGAACCTTTGCACTACACAGTGGTTCTGGCAGTTAGAGCCCTTTGTTAATATATTAATATTTCAAGATTATTTCATTTTGTTGATTAGTTATGAGTAAAGGTATCTGGGGAATATGGCTTAATTCTTGGGAGTCAGTGAAGACACTTTTTACCTTCTCTAACCCGACCGAAGGACTCCTCATGTTAAGTTTAAGGAAGACAACATTTGACATGGAAGGCTCTACCAACTTACACAGACAGGCAGAAATGACATGATAAATGTGGGAGAGGGGCTCTTGAACAAGGGTCTGGCCATAATAAAATATTTTAAAATGCTGATCAAAACTGAACCCTCATCCTTATTGGTCAATAAGAGATAAATCTTTCTTATCACCTTATAAAATAAGAGAAGAATAATCCTTTATTGTTCCAAAAAGGGGAACTTCAGCTGTCTATAGTAGCAAAGTGACAAGTAACAGAAGTATTTATATTCAAATAATAAAAATAGAAAAGTATATAAAAAATAGAAATAAGAACTATATAATTATGTTAAGGACAACATTTTAAAACCAAAGTACTGTGCAGTTATTTAAAATAAGGTGGCATACTCAGATTAGAATGTGCTACTGACTAGGATAATTTAAAACAGAATTTTACAGAATGTGTATGTTTACACATTAAAATAAACACATTATTTACATGAAGTTAACAGAAAATAAACTGTGAAAAACAGATGTGGTAATAACAACAGCAGAAATGTAATATAAGTGAGTCAAACAATGAAAATTACAGAAGACGTGTAAACATTATTGATTTTTTTTGGGACCAGTTCTGGTTATAACGTCTAACAGCTGCTTGGAGAAAGGATCTGTGAAAATGCTCCTTCATGCACCTAGGATGCAGCAGTCAGAAGTCAAAGAAGGTCTTTAGGAGCACTCCCACGACTCTAAAATATCTCAGCCTCCTCAGCATGGAGAATAGCTCTGACCCTTACTGTAGAGAGGATCAGTGTTGTGGCTCTAGTCCAGTTTAAAGTTTAGGAGAACTCCCAGGTATTTATAAGAGCCCACACTCTCAATGTCAACTCCCTGGATGTTCACTGGTGTCAGTATGGTAGGTCTTTGGCTGAGGATAGACATATCAAATTAGGTGTAAAAACAAGTCTGTGTCGAGTGTGTAATCTTTTTTTATAGCAACTTTTTTTCTCACCCCAGTCCAAATTCAAGTCTCAGTTGTACAGCACTGGGCAGTATAACAGGACAAACAGTAAAAAATTGTTGCCATTTACTGAGGCGTGAAAATCTCACTCAAATGAAAGAAAAAAATGGTAAGTGACAGAAAAAGAAGAAGGTGAAGAGACTCCAAAAGAACTGTTGAGGGGGCGCAGTTTACACTGCCAGCATGGGAGAGAGAATGACGCTGACTGTAGTGTCCTTTCACACTCAAAAAAACATGATGTCCTTCCCAGGTGATTGGTTCGAGGGAGAAGATATGTGTGGATAAAAATCGGGAAAAAAATGAAGCACATGAAAAACATAAACAGAAAAAAATATCTATTTTAGCCAATGACTTACAGTAGATAAAGGATGTGACCTACAGCATGTTCTTTAAGTGGAAGCCCTGTAATAATGACTTTCACTCACTAGCCGAATTTTTCATACATATTGTCACTTATCTGCTGCAACTACAACTCCAGGCAACCTTCTAATATTTTTTTCAATCTGAAATTGAATAATGACCACGGATGTCAGGCAGCAGGCTGAAAAATGTCAGTAATGCACTGGTGAAAGAGACCTATCTAACCTTGATTATTTTTCTGTAGCTCTAAAATACCATGCATCAATAGAAGGGCAATCAAGGCTGGCAGAAGAAAACATAACACACTTTTACCATGAGCCTTAAACTCAACACATATTGTTGCATGTTTACAGTTTACATGTTTACATGTTTTTTTGGTTTTTTTTGATTGGGACAGTGCATGTTAATAAACAGGTAGCCAGACAGTAATCAAAGTGAGAAATAATCATAGAAAAAATATGTTTTAGCTGCATCCATAGTTAAATTATTTCGAATGTGCCAAACATTTTGAAGATTAAATTTTACAACCTTTGCTACTTTTTTTACATGCCTTTTAAAGCAGAGTGTTGAATCAAGGACTAACCCAAGGTATTTAAATTCTGAGACCAGATGAAGTTCCTCTCCATTCAGGAAGACATTTGAGCTTCTTATGTTGACATGGCGTTTTGAGAAGTACATGCAAACAGTTTTTCTGGTGTTCAACATGAGGCATGAATTCCTGAGCCAGTTCCATGAGAAAGGCAAGCTGTGAGGTCAACAGCTGCTTGTTGGATCGTTTTTGCTTGAGTGTAAATTACTGTGTCATCCGCATACATTTGCGAGAAGACGTTTGGACATGAATTTGGTAAGTTATTGATAAAAAGTGAGCACAGAACCGGCCCAAGAACAGACCCCTGCGGGACACCAACTCCAGAATCTAGACAAAGAGATTTGACACCATCTACTACCACATACTGTTTCCTGTGGGACAGGTAGGATTTAAACCATAAAAATGCTTGATCAGAGATGTTAAATTGAGTCAACCTGGATATTAAAATCTGATGGTTAACAGAGTCAAAGGCTTTCTTCAAATCTAAGACAGCCCCGACACAAGGACTCTTGTCAAGCTACCCTTTTATGTTTTCTGTTGATTTCTGTATCTTACATACATATAACGCTTTCATAAATATTTTTTAGTATTGTAATATAGTTTGGTGCAGAGTCAGTGTCAGCCTTAGTAAATATTCATATTGTTACTGTGATGGCTATACCAATAGCCACACCAGTTTAAGTTTCATGTGGAGCTGTAGTTCAGCGGTGTGGCCAGAAAATGGCGATAGTCCAGGCTTCTACTGAAGAGGTCCCAACCACTGTCAGGACTCCATGGGGGAGGGAAATGGCATTGTATGTTTGTTTCATTTGAGTTTCTGGTCTCATCCCCCTCATATGTCATTAGTAGCATAGTCCACTCCCTTAAAAACCTCCCAGCTGTGTTTAATGGGAGGTCAGTTATATTGAGTTTTCTAGGTTACTGTTTCTTTGAGTTTGAATAAGTGGACCTCTTTTAATGGCCTCCTTAATTCTTTCTTTTTGGTTGCAAGTTCATTTTAATTTTTGTCATTAAAATAATTGTTTTGAGAAACCTGTGCTCTTTGGCTCTTTTGACTGCCCGGTACCCCAACAAGTGGTGTCAGAAGTGGGGTTGGTTTGTCAAGAGCACAGGTATTTATTTTTTTTTTTTTTTATTATTATTATTTTTCCCCCTTTTTTCAAAAACATGCAAAGAACTATGAGGAGTGGAAAAGCCGCAAGAGGAGATGAATCGAATCAAACAGAGGTGGAGGAACAAATACAGGAAAATGGAGCTTCTGGAGAAACAAATGGCACTGAGGGTCATGGTAAGGAGCCAACAATTCTTGACATAATGTCTCTTTTTCGTGCTCATATGGGTCAGCAGAAGGCTCGTGAAATAAGGCAAAAAGAGGAGCAGGCACGGCAAGAACAACGCCTCAGAGCACTCCAGCACCAATTCCAGCTACTTCAGGTAGAGGTACAAGCACGCACCACACCTGTTCCTGGTGATCCACCAGATCACTCTAAACCAACAGCTTTGGAAACCTCAGAGGTGGTTCTTCTCCCTCAGAATAGCTCCAGCACCATGAGTGCTTCATCAGGTCAGTCACACTACTATGAGCCCAGGATGGAAAAACTCACTGAAGGTGATGACATTGAACATTTTTTAACCACATTTGAGCGTATTGCACTGGCCTGTAGATGGCAGAAAAATGACTGGGTGTTTCACCTGATTCCATTACTCACGGGAAAAGCTAGAAGTGCATATGTACATATGGATGTGGATGATGCTGTAGATTATGATAAAGTAAAAACCACCATTTTCTGTAAATATAATGTGAACCCTGAAACATATAGACAAAGATTCCGTTCTTTGGATGTTAATATTGATGAAAGCCCGAAGGAACTGTATGCAAGACTGAAGGAATTATATATGAAGTGGATAAATCCCAAGGGTAAAACTATACAAGAAATTGGTGAAATTATAATTCTGGAGCAATACCTCAGAATGTTGTCACCTGAATTGCAGATTTGGATCATGGAGCATGACCCTAAATCAGCTGCAGAAGCTGCAACCTTGGCTGAAGTGTTTGTTGCTGCCCGTAAGAATGGACAACCATGGAGCTACAATCCAATGGGAATGAGAGATAAGTCAGTTCATTTAAGACCAGCTATGGATGTAAGTAGAACTCAACGAAGCCAGCTCTCAAATAAACCTTCAAACTTCTCAGCCAGAAAGATGATTTGCTATTCCTGTGGGGTGGAGGGTCACACAAAACCTATGTGTCCACAAAACTCTGCAAAAATAACGCAGATGTGTGTTGTACCCCGTAGTTGTATAGGGTCTGAAATAAAACCAGAAACCAGTGTGAAACTGACAGTAGTTTCTGTTAATGGTAAAACCTTAAAAGCACTGATTGATTCAGGTAGCAACCAGACCTTTGTACACAAACAACACGTGCCTTCAAATAAAATTTGCACCAGTAAAACCATTCCAGTGTTCTGCGTGCACGGAGACATAAAACCTTATCCAACAGCTGAGCTTTACATCAAGGTGCATGAACAAACTTATCTCCTTAATGTGGGGGTGGTGGAGAATCTCCCATATCCAGTAGTGTTGGGTCGAGATCTCCCTGTCCTGTTTGACCTGCTGTATACACATCGGGAATGTAATATGGCTGTGACTAGGGTCCAGGCCAAGCAGTTGGAAGAAACCAGTTTAGCTCTGGAGGCACTGCCATTCTTTGATGCTGACATAGAGACTCGGCCTGTTAAGGTTCGTAAGTCCCGCAAGCAGAAACGACGTGGAAAGCTATGCCATACAGCTACAAGTAAAGCACCAGCCTCTGAGCCTGAACAACCTCTGGGTTTTAAAATTCCTGGCAATCTTGTGGAACTTCAACATGAAGATATGACTTTAACACCTCTGTTTCAGAGAGCAGTGGAAGGAGAACCAGAGACAGAAACAAACCACTGCCGTGATGAAACCTTCTATCGGAAAGGAAATGTGCTTTATCGTAACCAAGGACTACAAACTCAGCTTGTTGTGCCAAAAATGGTTAGGGATCTGGTGTTGACATTGGGCCATTCAATCCCATGGGCTGGTCACCTGGGAAAAAATAAAACAATTTCCCGAATTAAAAAACATTTTTTTTTGGCCGGGCTTGCACTCTGATGTGGCCTTGTTTTGTAAAAGTTGCCCTCAGTGCCAGAAGTCATCCAACCAAATTCCACCCAGAGCTCCCCTTTACCCTTTACCTATTATAAGTACTCCATTTGAGCGGTTGGGGATGGACATTGTGGGCCCAATTGAGAAAAGCAGAGCAGGAAACCGTTATATGTTGGTGATCACAGATTATGCCACAAGATATCCAGACGTGTTTCCACTAAAATCCATCAAGGCAAAATCTGTTGCTTCCTTCCTGGTGCAGTTTTTTTCTCGTGTTGGGCTTCCTCTGGAAATCCTAACAGATCGTGGCACCAACTTCATGTCAAACCTACTGAAACAAGTGTACAAGCTGCTGGGCATTAAGAGTTTAAGAACAACGCCATATCATCCACAAACAGATGGTCTCACTGAACGGTTTAACCAAACCCTGAAACAAATGCTGAGAAAGTTTGTGGATGGAACCGGAAGTGACTGGGACCAATGGCTGCCCTACCTTCTCTTTGCTTATAGGGAGGTACTGCAGGCTTCAACAGGGTTTTCACCATTTGAATTGCTTTTTGGCCATGAAGTGAGAGGCCCCTTGTCGCTTTTAAGAGAAACATGGGAGAATGAAAGTGAAGAAACCTGTTAATGTGCTTTCTTATGTTCTTCAGATGAGGGAACGTTTGGAGCGAATGAGAGAGCTGGCCCACACGCATGTGTCAGAAGCTCAGCAGTACCAGAAGGTTTGGTATGACCGATCAGCTCGACAAAGATCTTTTGTTCCTGGCCAAATGGTGCTTGTTTTGTTACCTAGTTCGGACAGCAAATTACTGGCAAAATGGCAGGGCCCTTTTGAAATTCAGCAGAAATTGGGACCAGCCACATACAGTGTGTCCACTCCAGGTCAACCTCGTTCCAGTAGGGTGCTGCATGTGAACCTTCTGAAAGAGTGGGTGGAGAGGCCCACAAAAGTTTCGCTATTGATCAGAGATGTTCAGCAGGAGGAGGATACTGACGAGCAGTATCTACCAGTGAGTACCTCTTTGGATTTGGATCTCAATCACCTACCCAAAGAGAAACAGATTCAGGTGAGAACTCTGATAAACTCCAAAGTGTTTCAAGGAAGTCCAGGGAGGACTAATCTTGTTACCCATGACATTGTCTTAAAAGAAGGAGCTTCTGTGAGACGTTTGAGTTACAGAATCCCACAGAGACTACTGATGCCACTCAATGAGGAGATTAACCAAATGTTGGCCCTTGGAATTATTGAGCCCTCAAGAAGCGAATGGTGCCATCCAGTGGTCCTGGTTCCAAAAAAAGACAACAGCATGAGGTTCTGCATCGATTTCAGGTATTTGAACGCAAATTCAAAATTTGATTCTTACCCCACTCCTAGGATTGATGACCTAGTCGAGCGCCTGGGAAAAGCAAAATTTTTAACAACTATAGATCTCTGTAAAGGATACTGGCAGGTGCCACTGACCAAGCAATCCAGAGAACTGACAGCTTTCAGGACATCATTGGGGCTGTTTCAGTTTACAGTCATGCCTTTTGGACTTCATGGTGCTCCTGCAACATTCCAGAGGCTGATGGACCAGATACTATGTGATACCTCAGATTTTTCTGTAGCCTACTTGGATGACATCATTGTTTACAGTGACAACTGGGAGGATCACATGAAACACCTGAAAGTTGTACTGTACGGTCTGCAGTCTGCTGGCCTGACCATCAACCCTGTCAAGTGTGCCTTTGCCAAGTCTGAGGCGGAGTACTTGGGGTATGTAATTGGAAATGGTGTAGTAAAGCCCCAGGTAAATAAAATAGAAGCCCTTGAGTCATGGGGAGTGCCAAAAACCAGGAAGGAACTGAGAGGTTTTCTGGGGATGGCTGGATTTCATCAGAGTTTTATTCCTCATTTTTCCACCAGAGCAGCTCCCCTTACAGATATGACTGGGAGCCGGTGTCCAAATAACCTTCAATGGACAGAGGATGCAGTTGCAGCATTTGAAGATCTGCGAATGTCCCTCAGTAAGAGTCCTATTCTGCACAGTCCGGACTTTGAAAAAACTTTTATCCTGCAAACTGATGCCTCAGAAAGAGGTTTGGGAGCTGTTCTCCTGCAGGGAACACATGAAGAGCGTCATCCAGTGGCCTACATTAGTAGGAAACTACATCCAAGAGAGGTGCGATATTCCACTGTGGAAAAGGAAACGCTAGCAATCAAGTGGGCTTTGGATTCCCTCAGATACTACCTCCTGGGCCGAGAGTTCATACTGGAGACGGATCACAGGGCTCTTCAATGGCTGGACAGGATGAAGGACACAAATGGACGGATTACCAGGTGGTACCTGTCGATGCAGCCCTTTCATTTCACCATCCACCATATTCCCGGCATAAATAACCACATCGCAGACTTTCTGTCCCGTCACCCCTGACCAAGATCTTGAAGGGGAGGGGAGTGTGATGGCTATACCAATAGCCACACTAGTTTAAGTTTCATGTGGAGCTGTAGTTCAGCGGTGTGGCCAGAAGATGGCGGTAGTCCAGGCTTCTACTGAAGAGGTCCCAACCACTGTCAGGACTCCATGGGGGAGGGAAATGGCATTGTATGTTTGTTTCATTTGAGTTTCTGGTCTCATCCCCCTCATATGTCATTAGTAGTATAGTCCACTCCCTTAAAAACCTCCCAGCTGTGTTTAATGGGAGGTCAGTTATATTGAGTTTTCTAGGTTACTGTTTCTTTGAGTTTGAATAAGTTGACCTCTTTTAATGGCCTCCTTAATTCTTTCTTTTTGGTTGCAAGTTCATTTGAATTTTTGTCATTAAAATAATTGTTTTGAGAAACCTGTGCTCTTTGGCTCTTTTGACTGCCCGGTACCCCCACAGTTACAAAGATGCCATCTTGATCTGACCTAAAAATTTATTTTGGGTCATATGGTTGAGACAAAACACTTTATTGTATGTGAAATGTCAGAATTGATAAGAGGGAGAACCACAGCTATGCCAAAACCAATTCAACAATCTGACAAGAGTCACAATGTTGTAATGTTACATTAATAGATTAAAGATTTGTTTAAAAACTAAACAGCTCTAGATCAAGGAGTTAAAATAAGGAAAAGATGTAAGAAAGCAGCAAGATTAAGAAAAAAGAAAAAATCTAATATTTTGTGTGCTGTGATATATCCTTATATACAGTGCTCAGCATAAATGAGTACACCCCTTTAAAAACTATGAATTTAATCAGTAGCTCAATGAACAAAATAAAAATTTCCAAAATTTCACAAGGCTGAGTTTTATTCAAAACTTATTAAACTCCATAACATGAAATTAAGGTTAACAATCAGATTATAAAATCTTCAGTTTTATTCAAATTGGTTGAAGCAAAAATGAATACACCCTGCACTAAAAAGTACTACATCTAGTGTTTTGTCTTTTTAAGGACAGCACCAAGTCTTTTAGACATGGAATGAACAAGTTGGCGACATCTGTCTTTTTCAATTCTTCAAGAACAACCTCCTTTAGAGCCTGGATGCGTGATGGAGAGGGATTCTCAACTTGTCACTTCATAATTCCCCACAGGTGTTCAATTGGCAATTCAATCACGTTCACCCTGTTCTTCTTCAGAAATGCAACACTAGCATTAGATGTGTGGTTTGGATAATTGTTGTGTTGGAAAAGTGCATGACGACAAGTGCACTGAGTGATGGCAGCATCTTGTCCTTTGATATAGAGCAGTACATTGTTGAGTTCATGATACCATCAATAAAATGCAGCTCCCCAACACCTGCACCACTAATACAGCCCCACTTAAGGACACTGCCACCACCATGTTTCACTGTCGGCACCATGCACTTTTCTTGGAAATCCTCCCAGTTCCAGTAGTCTTCATCTTTTTCAGCATGGGCCCTAGCTAATTCTAAGCGTGCTTTTTTGTGCATGGGCTTTAGGAAAGGCTTTCTTCGTGAATGATACACATGCATGCCATTCCTCTGCAGAGTGCATTGTATGGTGTCATGGAAAACGGGCACTCCAGTTTGGCTTTCTACTGCTTTAGCTAACAGCAGTGAACTTGCATGGCGGTTTTCTTCAACTCTTCTCATCAGAAGACACTCCTGTTGAGATGTTAACTTCTGTGGATGGCCTGGATGTCTCTGTAAGATGGTTGCACTTCCATCTTTGTTCAACTTTTGTATCACTTTTGCTACATTATTTTGACTGATATGTAAAGCTTTGCTGATCTTCTTGTAGCCCTCACCTTTTTTGTGTAAAAACATAATTCCTTTCTCTTTTTTTTGTGACATTTCTTCCATGGAAAGTAATTGCTGACATCATGGAATGGTAAGGGCTTTTCTTCATTAAGTAATGCCCTTTTATAGTCACCTGTCTGCTGGACACCTCTTAAATGAATCATTAGACTCACCTGCGGTTGAATGCCTGTTAATAACAATTTTGTAGTCTTAAGTGTGGCTTTTCTCTTAGGACTATAATGGAGGTGTACTCGTTTTTGCAACATGGGCTTGAATGAATTTGTTAGTAAAATCACTTTTAGTGTGTGCAAATTAAAAAAATCTTGTTTCCAATGAATTTTTCAGAGTGTTTTGTAGTATAGGGTGTCATAGAAAATGTTGATTCTGAAAAGAAAACTAAAGGTTTTCTAACAAATGTAGTGGGTTGTACTCATTAATGCTGAGCACTGTACTAGGGGTGGAACTGAACCCAAATATGGTTTACAGAAAGGCACAAATAATGTGTTTTTTACAAATACTTATTTCCAACAAATACTTTTAGAAATATTTGTATTCAGGAACAAGAAAAAATTATATCAAAAAGCTGAGTGAGTTTAAGAGTTGGAGAGGGGGGTGATGGGGGAGGTAAAATAGGTTTTTCACGGCTTCTCTACATAGCAATAAAAGGGCTCAGCTAAGAAAAAAAAAAACGTAACTGATGACTATTTTTGCTGAATAGATTTTTGTGCTTTTACTGGGCTGCGGAGACATTTTTATTTTTATTTTTTTTTAACGTGTCCTGTCTAGCAGTATGCTACTCAGAATTGGTGTCTGAGGACCAAGTACAAGCCTAACAGTTTTACTTTCCCAAGCAGAGTATTACAGCTTCGCTGTAGTACGCCACTTGATGTATATGTATGAAAAATCTTTATTAGTGATTACTGTGGGTTCAATTTCCTGACGTCATGGACACTAAACCGAGACAAGAAGGGAGAAAGGAAGAAGGTGAAGAAAAGAAACCGGCCAGCACAGCAGCGAACCGACGACACAAGACAGGGAGGCAAACAAAGAACACAAGAAAACATCCCAGTCCTCCACCTCTGCCGGACGGCAGAAAAACAGTAATACAAAACAAAAACAACAAACTGTACAGAACCAAACCAATAGTTTGGATCTAGTAGAATAAACTAAGAATTACACATTCACTACACACAAGCATGGATTAATGAACATAATACAAATGTTTCTGGTAAGCTCCTGTGAACAACTAACTAATGATGATAACCTCAGCTCAAGATATGTCCGTCCACACCAATGTCCCCACACCTATGTGTGTGCGAGCATGCAGGTCTGAATAAGGTTTCCCCATGCAAGTGATTGATAGCTGGTGTAAGGAACCGTCAATCCGTCCTACAGGAATCGACACAGACATGGAGGAGGCAAGAGATGTATGCATCCAGGGTCCCACAGAGTACAGAGGCCACAGGCGGATCAGCGCAGGGTCGATCACCCACCAAGAGAGGAACAGATGGAAGCCCCAGGGGAACACCCACCAGCTGCAATGCTGGGGCCCGAGAAATCGCAGTGACGAGCCCACGGGCTCCACCGGAAACCGGCTTCGCCAGGGCGGGCCCGGATCGGGACCCGAAGGCCACGGGGACCAGGGGCACCCCGCCCCCCAGCGGGGCCCCAACCAGGGACCAGCCGACAAGGGCCCCCCACCGCCAACAACCCAGCCCGCCCCCACACACCCACACGCCAGGGAGCCACAGCAAGAGCCACAGCGGATGTACGCTCTCCCCAGACCGCGCCCAGCCAGCACCTGGACATCCAGATCTTCCAGCTCCTGGGTCCAGATCCCGCCCCACGCAGGGCGCCAAGATCATCGCATCGAGAGCCATCATCAACCAGCGGGCAGGAGCATCCATCACTGACGGGGAGTAACTGAGGGGAAGAAGACGCATCAGGCCAGAGGGAAGCCAAACACCCAACCTGACAGGTAGACATAGACAGACAGAGACACTCATACGTACCCTCCCTCTCATGCGTACACATTCTTACAAATACAGGACATACGAAAAAAGGACGCTATACACTCATTCATACCCCCCATACGTACACTATACTCCATACTCCCAGGCCCAGGGACAGACGCCCCAATAGAGCACCCTGCCCCTGCACCCGGGAGACAGACCCCTTTGCCCACCAGGATGGGGACAAGCAGACCGCCAAGGCCCCCACACCGGCAAGAGCAGCCCACCAGCCAAGGACCCCGACCAGATGGCCTGATGTTCTACCCGGGCTCCGACCCCTGATGGTCCAATGAACAGGGGTGTGGAAAGACCCCCCAGCCTCTATCCCCCCGCTCAATGTGGTGTTGTTGTGTTGTGGAGACATTTTATTACTTTCGGGAAGCGGAGTTTGATTTGTAGATTATTCTATTACGCTCCATTAATATTAATGTTTGCATTCGGGTGCTCTCCTTTTCGCACTGTTTACTTAGCTCTGTTAGCTCGGTAATTTAGACAATAGGATGTTGACAAAGTAACCTTACCGTTCAGTTAAAAAGGTTCAAACAAGGCTTGTATAGTTGTCAAATTGTGTGGACTTGTGGGAATTATTTGGTACATTTAAGTTACTCTGTCTTGCATACAGCAAGATTTAGGCTATAGGCCAGCTAACCTTAGCATCCCATCATTCTGAAACTCCCCCACGGCTTTGGGCAGCCAGATAGAAAATAATGTGCCTGCCTATGCAGAGGGAGGGATATCAAATATCTCTTAACATCTGCTATGCATAATCACGTGCACTGAAAGCATCATCTCCTGGTACTCTGTCAACCCCCCACAAGCATCAACCCCCCCACCAGCTCCAAATAATCATCACAACCATGTTCTTCCCCTACTGATGAAGTAATGGCTGTTATTTTATATTCTTTTCAGTGACGTTCCTTACATGTTATTTGGTGGATTTACAAAAACATCAACCAGTATAATTATTATAATGGATAATTAAATATAACGTAAATTAGACATGTAACGTGGGAAAGAACATTATTTTTTGTCTATTTGGAATTTTACTCGAATACAAATGCAAATACTGGCTGCTTCTAACACTCCTAATATATACCAATACATTATCTTTATATCCAATTATGTAGACCTAGATTTAGTATACACTCATCAGGTGCTTTTAGGTACTCCTTAATAGTACCAGGTAAGGCCGCTTTTTGCCTTTAGAAGTGCCTTTATTATTCATAGCAAAGATTAAACCAAATGGGAAATCCTCTTTTATTTTTGGGGGAAAAAATGTTCTCCTGCCTTGTAGAGCAGATTCAAATTTCAAAAATCGATTTGATTCCAATTCTCAAGAGTCGAAATGGAATATTATGATCCGATCCAATAAAATCTGTTCTGATTCAATGTTGATGTGGGTCAGTGTTAAAATCATTTGTTGAGCAGTTATCTTAACTATAACCCTGTAATTAAATTATCCACTAGTGGGTGAGGTTACTTATAATTATAATATTTTACGCAATATTACATAATGGTAGATATAGCATTGTTCTGCATTAGTCCATATTCTACTTATACAGGTTTTCTATGTTCAACCAGAAATATCAACAATGGCATTACTTGCGAGCTGGCATTGATACACCTAATTAACATTTCTTTGCATCCTTCTCTAATTTCAACCACAGTCCATAAAATTGACTTAAAAAAAAAAAACACTTAAGAAACTCAACTCAAACTTAAAACTCAAAATAAAGTTAAAAAATGAAATACTTTGTGGAATATTATGCTGCTAAAGCTGCTGCTCCTGCTGGAGGGTGCTTCCTGCGGGTGTTCTTCTAGCACACCTGTTCGTCTTTATGGTTTGTTATCTACTGGATAAGAAAAGCTGGCTGCCAGTCACTTAGTGCCTGACTGTTAACCAGTGTAGTAACTCTGAGCCCCCTTTTCCTGTCTCCTGCTTGTCATTTTAAAATTAATATCACCCCATGTCTCTGTTTAAAGGTTTTCCTCAGTGTAACTTCTTGGATCTGTTCCTTTGTGTTTACTAAAAGCTAGTTTTTACTTCTTCTTTTTGAAGCAGACGTATTGATGCAGCAGCATTATCCATCACGCAAGGACTCTCCATCACCCATGCAAGGGCGGACGGAGTAGATCCTCATTTTCTAACGATTCATCAACGGAGAGTGTATACCTGTGATTGGTCAGTTCAGCAAAACCCAGACATTGTTTCACCAGAGCGACGCTCTATAGTCTCTGTAATCAGTAGTTAATGCAGCGTTTGGGAACTACATGCTTTATATTGAAATCATAACTTATTTAATCTGGTTTTTTGGTAATTTTGAACACAAGAAGGTGTAGAGAAACAAAAAAGGCTGCTGTGATTGTTTAAATGTGTTTTTTAGTGTATTATATGAGCTGAACTTCTAGTAAAAAGCTTTGCAGCCTAATCAAAAAGTACTTGCCACTTGCTCCTTGAGGGTTGAATGCATTCACAAGCTCAAGAAAAACACTCTAATTAATCAGAAACTGTGCTGCAATAGTAAGCAAACTTGCCATGAAAAGTTAGTTCCCGTGGCTGCCCTGGTTGGTGATTGCTTTGCAACACAGAAAAATCAACGGAGAACGGCGAGAAAGAAATTGAGCACTATAAACGAAAAAAGTTTCTGTCAATATGTCTGCATCTGGGTGCAAAGTTGCTGTCGGTGAAGTATAAACTAGGCTTTACTCACCTCCTCGTTTCAAGTAACCTTTGTGAAATAACACATGGATCATCACTTTTTGTGGCAGTCTCTGAATACCTCTTTCTCCTTCTCCATCTCCTCAAGCAACCTCTCCGCCATCCAACGTTCCACCACCTGCTCTACCGTCACATCCTCATACCACCAACCTGTCGTTGCTTCCTGGATCCAGAGCAACAGCCAGCAAACCACTCACCCTCCCTGGCATAAAACCTCACCATCTACAGTAAGGCATTTTCATAGCTTCTACAATCATCTATTAATTCTCATATTCTCTGCTCCCCTTTGGTCTTTGCAACCCCCTCCCGTGCCGTTGGGTTTCCCTTAGACCAGTTCCTGTACAATAGTCATCATTATTTAAATAAACCTTTTAACTATTCATTGTTTTCCTGTTTTGATTTCTGTTTGTGGGTCAGATTGCTTAAAAAAATTACATCCATCATACGGTTGCTACAAAATTATAGGTTCAGCATCAGTGATGTGAATCTCTTGTTTTAAGACATTACAAAGGTTATTTTAACAGACTGGAGATTGTTTACTTTGTGACATGGTGCATCATCCAGCTGGTAGTAGCTATCAGAAGATATGTACACTGTGGTCATAAAGGGATGACAATAATCACCAGCAATAATTTGGAAGGCCTTGATTATTAAATGATGCTCAGTCGGTGCTAAGGGGCCAAAGTGAGCCACAAAATGATCTTCTAGACCGTCACACAACTATCACCTGCCTGATTTGTTTTTTGTCCTAAAACCTCAGTAGATCAACAGTTTCTGTAACAATATAATACTTAAAAACACTGAAATCCCCATTCTTTCTCTTTGTAATGTCAAAATGCTTTTATTTGCTTCCATTTCATTGGCATATTTGATATATCTGTTTTTAACCAGGTGAAAAGTGGAATGTTATAAAGTTAGCAGCAACATCACACTGATGAAATATTTTCACAACCTTAAATGTTTATTTTTGAATTTGAAGTCCCATAACAGACTTTTACATGCAATTCAAATGAACAAATAAGGCATAAAATAGCTTTATTTGTAAATACCTGTAGGAGTGATAGCAAGATGGGAAATAGGAAAAAAGTTGCTTTCATAATCCATATTTATAGACTCAATTTCTACTCTAAAGTCTCACAAGATTAGACTGGTTTGACAGTTTATACAGTGGACTCCTATGTCATTTCCGTTTGCTATACCAAGACAGAACAAATGCAGAGCAAATAAAAATCAAAGCCCTTCAATTGATATGCATTGGATGTTTCCTCACTGTTCTGATAGAGATACCTCTCCAAACAGTGGCTTCAAGATAACTGGCAGACTTGGCCGTGTTTGCTGGAGTGGTGAAACAGCAGCAAAGGACGGAGGGTCACCATATTGATATAAGACTTGACAAGTCTTGTTCGTGCCATTGCTTTCGAGGCCCAAGACAATACAGATCCGCATAGACAGAAAAAGAGAGAGAGGTGACTACAGAGAAAGTGGGAGGAAACAAAGAAAAAAAAGAGAGAGATGTTGGCTCATGTGTTAGCTGCTAATGGACTGTGATGGTTGTGTATGCGGGTGCGTGGGTGGGCGCACGTGTGTTAGCACAAACGACAAGGACCGGGTCCAGGACTGATGAGATGCTTCAGGGATAATGCCAAGCGTGGAGTTGATATGTGATTTGGGAGAAAGCTTTATGCAATTTTTTACTCATTATTCTTAATCACATACTTCAGCATTTTCTTCACACTCCCCTTCCTCTCACCACAACTGCCCCCCCACACTGCTCCCATTCTTTCTGCCGCCTTCTCATATCCTCAGTCTGGAGGCTGACAGTGACAAATAGAGGAACACCACAGCAGTATCCCCCAACGTCTGGAGGGACAAATTATTACAGGTTATTTTCCTCCTCGTTTCAAAAGCTATGGTTATTCATGAAGGACTGCACAATATCCAGTCTTTCATTCTAAAACACTTTGTGTCAGTTTATGGATAGGATGTTGTTAGTTCACACTTATTGCTTAATACTTTTCCATGATTACAAACCATTAATATACATTTTTTGAGTAGATTTTTTTTTTTTTGCTGGTTTATACACCAACATCAAATGTTGTTTTAAGCTGGCTATTTATCGGGAGTTCACAATACTGTGAAACATTAATTAAAATAGACAGGACTGACAGCCCTGAGAGCTTTTTTCTTAATCAGAAAATACTGAAACAAATAAAATCTGCAGGCTTTCCTAATGGTTACCATCACAACTGTGGATCTTCAAAAATGCATGCTATAATCAGTTTCGATTCTCTTACATCCATCTGCCATCATTTGACAAACCATACTGTAAAAGAACAAAAAAAGACATATTTAAAATGATCGAATCCTTAAGGTTAAGGTCAAGGTTTTCTTAGAAATGATTAGTGTGTGATAATAGTTCTTCAGTGTCAAATTATGTTCTCTGCAATATCATTAAAAACTCTGGTAACTGTGGTAATTAGCTCAATGAAAAGAAAACTTTCTGGGGGGGGGGGTGTTATTCAGCTATTCACAATAGAAGGCTAGTCAGGGGTAAAGGACAATACTTTATTTCTAGGTGTAGGTCCCTGGCTGGAAATAACTCATAAACATGTCATCTTTTCTTCAGGGAAAGAGCCGGGCAGCTGAGATGTCGCACCAGACCGGGAACTAGTGGACTGCATAATTTCCTTCGCTGCAACTGACACCTTTTCCATATGTAAGCTCTTGAATGGGCTTAACTGTGCTGGCTATGCATCATTATGCCTTGGAAATGGAGGGTGCAAAAGTGCACTTGCAGTGACTGGCTTACATTTGACAGTTGGCCTTGTACAACATTAGTCACATCAATTCAAATCCCTTCTCTCGACAGAGAAGCAGATCAAGTGCCAAAGACTTCAGTAACCCAGGGAAATAATTCATGAGTCAAAGACCACTTTGATTTTTAAACACTGCTTTACAGCTGCTCATGTGAGGTATTGCCTTGACAGAAACATTTTATTGGGAAAATAGAATCACTCCCTTATATTTGTGGGGCTCAAGTTACTGTTTAAATCTGGGAGTATACAGACTTGAGAGTTCGGATGTGCTTAATGGAATAAAGAGAAGGTTATCTCATTTTGTAAATGGAAAGAATATACACATGTTAAATCTTCATAGGAGCCTTTATACCAGCTCCTACATACAACTACAATACCCAAGATTGCTTTCCCCAAATTACTGTCCATTGTGCACTCATAAATTAAAATAAAATAAACTCAGATTTTCTTAAAAATGTTGTCAAGAGGTTCCACGCAACTTTTTTAAGTAACTTTTAAGATACTTAATTACAGTATATATATATTGTTCTGAATCACAAGAAAATACTGAAATATGTTAATACAGACAAGCGGCTTTGTGGTAAATGATTACCACATCTTCTGTGACTGAGCACTACACTGTGAAGTGGAGTAAGGCTTTCCCATCTGTCTAAACAGTACCCTTATGATTCACTTACTAACCAGAAAAGAAACCCAAGGGTGTCATTCCTAGACCCCTAACTGTTTCTTTGTTTCCAATGTGGGGTCCAGCTGCACGTTCATGAATTATATGCACAGGCTAATGTAGTATGCTTGAGTAAAGGTGGTTACGAAAGCCTTTTCAATAGATGTAGACTAAGATGCATGTTACAGTTAAGGGATATGACTTGACACAGAGAGGTAGTAAAGAATGTCATACCAAGAATGTTAATTTATTTATGATTCCAACTAGTTTATAATAACATATTGTCAGATTAAAATCACAAATTAATGAGTTGGTGGTTTGCATTTTTGTTATAATTTTCTTGATTTCATTATGAGTGAAACATTGACAGGTAGAAAAGACAAAAATATCTGTTCATTTCCATATACAAATAGTTGACATAGTTTATGTGTGAATAAAATTACAAATACACTCTTATTTTTGTTTTTACAGGCATAATTTCCATCTAGCAAATAAAAAGACAATTTATATGCTGGACACAGAGGTGCTTGCTCCATAATCTACATAGCCTACTGAAGCAGATTTTCTTAAGTGGCCCTCAGACATTTTTTAAAACTCAATCAAAAATTAAATGTCATATCTACTTAAAAAGTAATATGTCAAACGGTTCCACACAACTGTTTTAAGTAGCTGTTAAGATATGTTAAGATACTTGGTTACTTAGACTCACATACTTATTAACCAAGTATTTTAACAGTAACAAGCAGCAGCGTGGAACCACATGACATAAAATCTTTAAGTAAATCTAAAAAAATTTTTTTGTATACTATGAAGCCAGGTCTAATTTACAATGGTTATTCATTGGAGTTGTTTCTTAAACTTTTCACCAAAAGATAGTTTGACCTGTACCTTTTCTGACATTCTTGTCCTCGTTTCTTGTAGCTCACAGTGAAGCCTTATTTAGTAAGTAACCAAGTATCTTAACAGTTACTTAAACCAGTTGTGTGGAACCACTTGACATAAACATTTTTTTGAGTGCATGTGACTTTTATTCCTGTTTATCTTTCTTGCTAAAATTACCCCCAACTCTCATGAAAAGTAACATTTTTCATGCATAAGGCCACTATTTCATATATTGTAAAGCATTTTGGTCAACTGATGTTGTTTTTAAATGTGCTAATACATAAACTTGACCTAGACCCGGACTTATTGCAACTTCAGGGTAATTTTACTGGATATTTTATCTGACCTCCTTTCAGTTGTCAAGTCTCCATTCAAAAGTGGCCCTCTAAGAAATTAGCTAAGACATCCGTATATCACGACTCTTTCAGTAGTGAGCAGCATCACTTTTCAGCGCCAAGAGGTGCCCACAGCAGTAGAGATAACAAGAAATAGACATAGAAGAAGCAGTGATTGCTGTTGTTTCAGTTCTTTGTTATAAACTGCTTCACCAGCCACTTTTTTTTCTTTACAAAGGTAGTTGTTTGGTGACATCTGCTCAGTTCCCTCTGAATACACAATCAGCATGACTTAACCACAGCTCCCACCCCGTAACTCTACTGAGCCATTTCCGAGTACTTACCCTCAGACTGGTACTCTGTTGCTTCCTGGAATAGCCCTGAAAATGACCTTGTCAGCCTGGCATGGTGTAGTGGAGACATGTGAAAACCGTAAATTTCTTGTAAAGTTACCCTGAAGTTTCAATAGTGGAAATGTGTCTAGTCTTTAACAGTCAGATACATTTTCCTCATTTGTAATACAGAAATATATACATACATTTGGAGGCTTTGAAAAAGGGTTCTGGGTTTGGATCCCAGCCTGGGGTCTTTCTGCATGGAGTTGGCCTGTTATCCCTGTGCATGAGTGGGCTTCATCGGTGTAGTCCAGGCTTCCTTCATTAACTGTGATTGTGCAAATGCATGGTTGCTTGTCCTATGTGTGTCTTTGTTACCCTGCGATAGACTGGCGACCTTCTCTCTCATCCAATGATTGATAATGATATAGACAATGGATGATCACTTAAATCTGAACAAACTACAATAATGCATAAAGATGCTATTTCTTAAAAAATGCAATTCAGTGGAAAATATCTTGCTTTGCAGTAGTTAATTAAACTGAACTTTGGAATTAACACATTTTGAACATGTGAAAAGTTTTATAGTAAAACTGATTTGAAACGTATGCATTATAAAAGCATTCATGCTCAAATATTTTGTAATTAGTAAAGTACAAGAGTAAAGTTTGTTGTGTTCAATTTGTCAAACTTGCTGTATTTAGTTCACCTGCTCATGTTGATCTTCCTAAGCCTATACCAGGACCAACACTTATCTAGTGATGAGTTAGAATTGTTTAAAATCGACCATGAACTAAACTGTAACCTTTAACCAGTAGTTAGTCCATCCATTGTATCATTTAAAGATGCAGCCCTTGGACTAGATCACAGGATGTCTCTGTATTGATTTAAAGTGTTTCTGTGTCTCTGTATCAGTCATATTCCAACATTGAAACTGTGTTTTGACCACTGCAGTCTTCTGTGACATCTTACTTCACACCTGCATTGTAATGTACACTGTTGTTTTACAGTTTTAACAATATTATACCAGATATTTCCTTATGTAACCAAAGGCACTATGTTATACCCTATAATAGCTGATTATTTTGCCGTAGAAAAGTAAATGTAGATTAGAATATTAAAAGTATTCTATAGAAATTATTGTAATTTGTCTCAGTAATTGAAAAAAAATCTGAAATGATCACAGATCCAATTTGCTATGTCAAACAAGCTTAAAATTGCATATTAGAATATTTTTTTAATTGAAAAATAAATATATTAACTTAAAGCAGAGCCGTGCTACAAGGAAAATAATGTAAAATAAAATCTTCAGTAATAAAAACTTCAGTAATAATCATAACGAAAGAGTCAAACTTGACACTGGAACAAAATATTCACCTCAAGGAATTAGAGAATATAACTGAATAGATAATAAATGAAAAAGCAAGAGACTTTTTGTGTAGGGGAAGAATTATTAATGTTAGGGAAATGTGAATTAGTAAAGGGCCAACTGAGGGTTGAGTGCAGAACATAGAACTGAATAGCAAGAGAATAAAACAGGAATAGAGCAAATTTAACGATGCAGGACATCACCAAACTAGGAAAATCTAACCATACAAAGTAGGACAACAATTCCAGTTTATGAATTATTGTGCTTTCGTTTCTGTGCCTAACAATATGCTGTTGTTTGTATAATATCAAGTTTGCAGAACACCTTTGATGACTTAAAATGTAAAAGTGAATAAAATTATATAAATGCTTCTACAAAAGAAGACATTGACAGTATACAGAATTAAATGGATAATTGGAAAGTCATTGACAGATAATCATGAATGGTTTGAAAAGCCTTTGTATTTTAAAGCAACATTTGACAAAGTTTTTATGAAATTCCTGTTTTTGAAAGTTAGTTTTACTATGTCCCAGTGGTGGTTTTATACTGAGCAGCTGTAATCAATACATCCTTGTAGAGATTTCCATTAAATGCATAAATGCATAGTTCATATATAGAGTTTTTCTACTGAATCATAGATTTTCTGAATATGCCTACAAGGGTCAGTGCCACCAACAGCCAACACTGAACTGCCTGAATTCAAATACAATTTGGTTATAACTCTTTTCAGATTCTAGATTCACATTGGTTTTAACACATTAATTACAATTTTCATCTGGGCTGGGTGAAAATGAAAATTAGTCTTAGCACAATGTGTTGTTAACCATCAATTGTACAACTTGTTTTATGCAACCAGGTCCTGTGTAATTAACAAAGGGGTTTCTACTTTACAAAATTATGAGTTATCTTTCTGCTTGTGTACCCTAAGATAGGGTGGAACCCTAGGTTTCTGTGTGATAAGCAGATAATTTTCGTTGTGCAAGCAAATTGTGGATGTTGCCCAGACCAGCCTGGTATACAATGTTCATCTGGGAAGAGGTCCTTGAAGCCTTTTGGCAGAGCAGAGAAAATGCTCTGTTACGGCAATCCCAGTAGAAATTTACAAACTATAGAAAAACATATTAATGATCAAATTGTATTGATCAGTGAAATGGCAGCGGTAAGAACAGCTAACATTAAACAAAAAAGGTTTAGACAGTTCTTTTGTTTAGTTCCTACATGCAAGGAGAGATAGATCAAGCATTTCATCCTGGTCTGTGTCTGACAAAATTAGCGCACGGCCCTATTTTTTGCACAGTTAAGTCACATATGTTAAACTTTTTTATGCAACTACAGTTTTAGATAAACTTTTTTGCATTATTGTTTCAATACTGTATTGTTGGTTTCTTTGTGAAGTGGAAAATATTTACACTCTAGTTTGTTTTTATTTTCTAAAAGTTAAATACGTCTCTTTATACTCTGTCTGTCTGTCTGTCTGTCTGTCCATCCATCCATCCATCCATCCATCTGTTAAAAGAACGAATGTCCAACCCAATAATCAGATCAGAAATGAAAGAATGTCATTAATATGTTGGTTAAAAAACTGTTTGGTCTTTAACCTATTGTTCTTACTGAGAAGTACCCCCAGAGATCATTTTAACCTAGTCCTCTTGGAACAGACAGAATTTTAGAGGAAACTATCTAATCTTTTTTACATTTATGTACTTAAACATCTTCCAGAAAGTGTAGTGAGCAAATGTCTAAAAAGACCTGTTAATCAAAATCCACCACAACTATTAATTGTACTGCATTTTATTACAGTTTTACATAAACTTGTTAGCATTACTGTTTTAATACTCTATGTTTGATTTATTTGTAAAATTATTAAACAACAAAATATACTGAACCCTATAATTTATCGCAGGCCTCTTAATTGTTCGCATTAATTACTGCTGAGCTAATGAAATGGTCCATCACTCTACATAAACCAATAAACAGCAAGGCAAACAAAGCTATCCTTCAGATAGAGGTGTTATTGTGAAAAAATACTGTTTATTACACAGCCACCCATGATAGTCTAGATTTTGTTTTCTTCAGTTGCCCAATGTTTACCATCACTAAAATGTTTTATTTATTAGTTTTGTTATAAAGTTCTGTTTCACATGAATTTGGCTGCTCATGGATGGAGTATGAGTGTCAAAATTTGCATCTCATTTCTTGCAATAATTAGGCCAAGGAAGGCCAGATGTTGAGTGTATGATCTATGTGTATGCGAAATCTGAGCATAGCTTTTTTTTTATTATAATCAGTTAACAATATAAAAAGTTTTACTGCCAGCATGAATTGCAACCAAACATTAACACTTTTGAGCCTCTACAATTTGTATTTGCAGGGTTAAATTAGTGTGTTGTAAATTAAGTCTTATATCAGGGATACATAATCAGATTTTTTTTGTCAGACAGAGTAAGAATAAAATCTTCTCTTGGATATGTAAGCACATTATGATAATATTTGTGGCTGCTGGTGATGAAGATCATGGAATGAGTTAATATTTTCTGATATCTGATTTTCATGACACCTTAAAACTTGCTAGGTGTGGTTTGACATATATGGCCAGATGTTGAGGTTTGCTAACCTTTTTCAGTTAAGAGCGGTTTGGTTATTTGGGTTCTGGTCAATTTGCCCATTAATATTTTGTTTTTTTACCTTCTGCAGTTGGTATCCTTTCATAGCCCTCCTTTTCAGATACAAAACAGTGCTGTCTATACTTGGACGTTTGACATCAGTTCATACATATTAGGATGGGGCTCTGCAACCTGCTGCTTTGGAGCTAAATGTGTCTTTAGATAAGGCAAGGTAAAGCAACTTAAAGTTGCTGTGCGGACTATTTGAGGGAGAGAGATTTTTTTATTCCCATTATCAACAAATGTTGTGGAGCACTAGCCTTTTATCATCGTATCGAACTCCACCATCATTTTAAATTCTAAAACTTTTAAATATACTTATATTCTCCGGACTGTAGCTTTAATTTGTATAGCACACTTTCAGCAACAAGGCAAGTCAATGTCATTTAGGCCCTCCAAAGGGGCTCGTCATAAATGTCAAAGGTCTCAAAAGTTTTTAAAAAAGATTAAACATAAGTTTAACCACAATTAAAATATGCAAATTAAAAATTTCTTCCTCATGCATGTTCCAGCAATGCCTTGGTCAGTAGAGTGAGCCCTGGCCTTTTACCTGTGGTTGCCTGTCCATGCCAATAAATTCACTTCACAGCAGTTTTCCTGAGTGCTTTCCAGGGGTGTGATAATGTCATACGCTATCTCCATAATAAACACTGAAGCCGGAGAGAGACAGGTAACTTTAGAGGGGAGATTCAGAGGAGCATAAGAAGAGAGCGGCTTCAAGCACCGGTGAAACTCCAGCCCAGACCCCAACTAAACTTACAGAAATATAATATTTCTTACCTCAGTTGAAGTCATGCCTGCAAATCCGTAAATTTTCCAGAACGGGACTGACTCAGCTAATGTTCCTTCTCATGCAGCTGGAGCGCCTCATACATGAGCTTACCATTAGAGGTGCCGTCACGCACTTGTCCTGAGGGAGGCAATCGTGAATACAAAAATTTAAAACTGTATATAGTCCCCTTTAAAGGGAAATTCTATTGTTTATCAACCTGGACCTTATTTTTTACAATTGTTTTTTTTTTTTTTCACTCACTCCAAGTTTGGAGCCAGTTTTAGCCATTCAGCAGTATTTATACTGTATTCGTTGAACGGTAGTGCTCGTGGCAGTACAAATGCCACGTGTAATAAGGTTTATTCGGCCCCAAACACCTTAACTTTACCATGTTTATTTTCTCCTTGGAGTTACGAACGCCTCGGAAGTGATTCTGAATTTTCTTCCGGGCAGATTTGGACGTAATACACAATTATGCTGCAGCAGGACTGCCAGTCTGTGTTTTGTCATGACAGATTCGCCAGGCGCAGATGCTGCCACAGCAGATTCGTCAGCTTTTTATGATTGTTTTATTGTTATGCCCCCAAATTGTCCCGGAAGACAATCAAGAAGCACTTCTGAGGCGTTCGTAAATCCAAGTATATTACAGTATAAACTCAGTAAAATTACAACACTGTGTTGTGACTGTGTCATCACTGTCACCTTCTGAGCATTTAAAATATTCAGAAGGGCCATCTTGGTAGTGTGGTTCACCCTAAAACCAGACTGAAATTTCTTTAAGACAATAAGAGTGTTAACAAAATCATTACGTTGAATTAAAACAAGCTTTTCTAAAACTTTGCTTAAAAATTGCTAAGTAAGATACCAGTCGGAAGTTGTTAAAATCCTTCAAATCTAAATTGCTATTCTTCAGCAGGGGTCTCCCCACCGCCCCTTTAAAAAAAACAGGAAAAAAAACTCCTCTGAAGGGAGCAATTCATCATTGTTAAAATCTCGTCTCTAAAAGATCCATTCAATTGCTTAAAAATAAAGTGGGGATAAGGTCCAAAACAGCTTTGGTGGGCCTCATTGAAGAGAAAACTTAATCAAGAATCCCAGCTTCTACCAGGACAAAATTTTCCAGCATTTCCGCTGGTAAAGAAACACTCAAATTTGTCTACAACACTGTTAGTTTGAGAAGATACAACATTAAATCTGATGGTGTCTACCTTCCGACTGAAGTGGTCTGCAAACTGATCACATTGTGTTTGAGGGGGTTTTCTGAAATGTATTAGCGGTATGGTTAAGAATGTTGTCTAGGGTGGAAAAATAATTTTGGGATTATTTTTATGTACTGAATTTCTGGAAAAGTATGAATTTCTGGAATTTATTACACCGTTAATGCATGATTTGAGAGGGTCAATGTATACTTAATGATTTATCGTGATATTATTTTGTCTCCATTTTTCCTCTGCCACCCTGCAATTCATCGTACATTTTTTTAGGTCTTTCTCCATGGTGATGTTTGCTTTGAATGTGTGTTTGGTCTCCAAATCATGTAAAGCACCTTGAATTACCTCGTTTTGAAAGTGTGCTATACAAATAAAATTGCCTTGCCTTGGCTTGGCCATGTATTGCTTTAGGCTAATTCATTTCCCAACTCAATTTTGTCAAATGTAGATCGAAAATTTAAATAAAAGTGAACACAATAAAAGTTTTCAGATAGTATTCAACTGAATTAAACTGTACGCAAAGCTGAGCTTGCAGCATTTGATCATAATGATTCATAAAAACTTTTTTGAAATAAAATATAGACTCATACCATACTTCAAGTAAAACCATATTGAATGGGGTATTTGTAGAAGTGAAAAGGAAGTAGGAAATACTGGCCCATAGATACAAAAAGCGGATTACCAATTGTCATGGAGGAAAACTCTCTGAGAGCTGTTTATTTCTTTTTCCACATTAGCTTATTTTTCCCTTTAGCTCATCACCTGCAAAGCACCACCTGAACATACAGTAATATTACTAAAGATATGTGCACAGAATTATTTTTTTCTATACCTTTATCTTTATTTATCCCCCCTGGTCTTTGCAGAGCTCTGTAAAAAACAAACAAAAAACAAAAAAACAACTACAACATAATCTTCTTGTCAAATAAGAGAGGCCATTTATTTCAATTAATTTGATATACAAGCAGTGTTACATTTGATTTTTTGTAATGATGTATAGAGTGAACTTATATAGGACTTTTCTATTCATACTGACCCCTCAAAGCGATTTACACTGGAGCCATATTCACCCATCTACACTCACAAAAATGCAAACCTTTATACCCTGATACAGATCGTTAGGCTACTTGGGTTGAATTACTTTGCCCAAAAGGCACTGAAATGTGACAGGCTGTAATTGAACCCAAAGCCCTCACATTACAAGCTACCTACTCTAACCACGAGCCACAGTCATCAAACATACAATGTTTTATGATACAGTATAAAACAGTGAACATCATGAGTTCAAACTAAAATCTAATCTTATCTACAAAAAGAGGGTGTTCTATATACTAGATATATAATGATATGCTGTATATATTAATAATATGCTATTTGCTAATGCAGCGACCTGCAAACCTAAACTATAACTGCTTGTATTCAATCATAAAACAACAAAGTGACCTGAACTCATTCAGATGCCGTTCAGACTTCAAAAGTTGTCAAGTTGCCTTCATTAAGCCATGCACATTTTCCATCATCTGACGCTGAACTTGACAGATGAGGATGAAATGAAGTGTATCAAATGCAGTTAGAGTGATCTCATTCAAAATGCATTTCCCCGATAGGATTTATTTCAGCAATATATCAAATCTAATTCTGCTTTTCATTTGGTTGTGTTGCATATCATATCATGTGCTAGTCACAACAAGCAGCCAAACATTGAAAATTAATGATTGGGCTGTCATTTTACTTGAATTTGATTAAAAATAGTGTGGATAAAAAAAAATAAAAAAATCTTTACAAATTTTTAGCCGACCCTGCTTGATCAGTTCTATACCCATGAGTCACACGACATTCATTTGTATGAATTGGACTTTGTAATTTATAGAGCTTTTTTTTTTCCTTTTATAATATACAAGGCAAATATTTTCACACCCCTAGGCATTTTTTCACATAGTCCAATGTATTTTTTAGCACAATGTATCCTACAAATTTGGTATGCATTTATATTGAGCCCCAATACTCGTAACATGTCCAGTACAAAAATAAAAATGCTTTCAGACATAACATTATTATTTATTTAATCTTAATTTAACCAGGAAAAGCCCAGTTGAGATCAAAAACCTCTTTTCATGGGAGTCCTGGGCAAGAGGCAGCAAAAGTTAAATTTCACAAAAAGTTACAATATTGTATTAATGATAATGTAACATTGTAATAATTTATTAGTGAATAGTCCACCAGTAGTGCATAAATTTAAAGTAGGGTAACAAAAACAATATCCCCTGTTCAGTCAGTCATTCAAAGCATCATCTAAAAAAAGGAAATAGTATGGCATAGCTATCCTGTGGCAGTCCACTTAAACTAGCCAGCAAGGCAAGGTGAGCATTAATAAATTAAGTAGTAAAGAGGTCCATAACAACTCTGGAGGAGCTGCCGAGATTCACAGCTAAAATGGGATAATTTGTGAAGTCTGTTATTTCTTTAGCCTATACATAAGCAAAAGTTTGTTCTGGACAAATGAAATCTATTTTTTTGTCTGTATCACATACAAAACTCTGCCTGCAGATGTTATCCTTCTACAAGGAGACGGAAACTGGTCAAGTTAATAGGAGGATTAATAAAGCTAAAAAAAAGACTTGAGACAGGATGGATGCTCAGGTTCCAGCAGGACTCAAAAACACAGCCCAAGCTATATTAGATGTGTTAAAGCATAATTCTCACATTAAAACTGCCCAGTAAGAGTTCAGACCTAAACCGAGACTATTTTGCAGGATTTGTAAATTTATGTTAGTAGATTCTCTCCGTACATTCTAACTGAGTTGAAATTATTTGGCAATGAAGAATGGGATAAGTTTTCTGTCTACATTTCCAAAGCTGCTAGAGACATACACCAAAAGACTTGCAAGTGTAAATGTAGCGAAAGGAGATTTTACAAAGAACGTACTGATGGGAATTGAATACAAATGCACATTAAAATGTTATGATTTTTAAATAGAGATTCCTTTAATAACCATGTATCCTTCTTATTCTTCTTCACAGATCTGCAAAACTTTGTGTTACTGGATTACATAATATTCCAATACAATACACTCAAATTTAATCCTTGAATTTTTTAAATAATTAAAATATTGAAATGCTGAAAACTCTGCACAAATTGCACAATAGCAATACAATCACAGTTATAAAAATTTTCGACTATGGTTTTCAGCCAACACTAACGTCTAGTTATGAGCTGCAAGAACAATGTTTTCATTACAACTCATTGGTTTTTACATCAGTCTAAATCTACATTATTACATCGGCAAAGACTGACACCATTCAAGGTCACAATCCTCCAATTGAGTAATATAAATGCAAATTATTATAGTGATAGTGGTATTCCTTTTATTGCTATATACTATTATCACCATCAGCTACAGTAGATTCTTATTGTACCTTTTGTATTCTAGTTGGTAAAATAAGTCTGTATACCAAAGTGAAGCTGAAAAGCGCCTTCTGAGTCAGCTAAATAAAACGGTAGTATTTAAAGGTCACACTGTGCATATCACGATCTGAAAAGCCCACATTCATCCTATATTCATAATACTCAATGCTTTGCTTTGCAATGGAAATACTTCTGCCCTCCCTTAAGAACCAAACTTTTTCCTCTCACGAGAAAACATGAATAGTGTATGACATACTGAAAACACAGAGCAAAGGTTCTGGCTTCTTTTTTAGGAAATTGTATGGGTATGGTCAACTGTGGGGCCTCCTGTGGACACTGATAGAATGATAAATATGCTCATCTAGAGAAAATGTCAGTTATCAGCACACTCAGCAGCAGTGCTGGGGGACCTCCTGGCATGATAAAGATCTAACATTAATAAGACATGCTTATCTCTAGGAAGACAGCCATGATTGATTTTAACAGAAAAACCTGAGAAAAAAAGAACAATAAATTATTTAAAAAGAAACATATTCCACCAAAGAGAAATTTAATGAACTACGGCAAAGAAAAAAGTAGCCATATGACTGCATCATACTGGAGTTCAGTGCCTGCCGGGCATCTAATGTTTCTCATCCATCAGCTCCCGCTCTTGCCCCTCTCCAGTTCTAAACACAACGCAAGGAACATTAATAGATACTTAGAAAAATTAAATGAGACCCCAGGTCACCGTTCCTATTTGTTGGCAATAACAAGACTTTGAACAGATTTTAAAGTTTGAGGACTTCTAATTAGTCTCCAGAGTTCCCTCTGTGTTCATCCTCTCGTCATATCACATTGGTATGCCCAACAAAGAGGCTTACCAATGTGAGCATGGGAAATTAATGACCCATCTGAGGAATAGAGATTAAAAAAATGTCTCAAGCCAGTACGACGTTTTTGACACACAGTGGGAAAGGGAGAGATATTTTGGAGATATGTTCTTAAAGTTAAGTGGCCACTAAGCTCTCAATTTTTCATAAATATTAAATTGTTTGTGTATTTCATCTGCTCAAATGCGGTCAAATTTTTCTTTTTGCTCTGGATGAGTGCAGTCAATGGGGCAGTCATCAGTAGATTGCCATTTGAAGACCAATCGTAAGCCTCTCACAAGGAGAATCCCCAGGAAGTGCGCTGCAAGCCCGGGATCATAATGATCAAAGTGAAATGTTTGTCGACTAAAATCAATAGCATCAGAGTGCCTGGAAATTGCTATTAAAGATCCCCATCGATTGAGCAACAGTTCAGTGACTGAGCAAGTGCTCCTGCAGACTTACATGAACATTTCAAAGGCCAGTTGTTATCATCTGAGGGATTACCTTGGCTGAAATGTAATCAAGACACAAATATGTTATAGTTACTGGAGGCCTTCAGTGAATTGTGATTTGCCAACTTTTAAAAAATGAAGAGAGAAGTAAGGCTACGTGGCAACAATTTAAAGTAGTTGCTCTTAGAAAAGCTCTGTGTCATGTATCCTTCTAATATGCACGCATATACAGTATATATACACAAAATACTGTCTGGTCGGCAAAATAGAAGGATAGATGTGGACAAAGAGCTTTCCTATGAGCAGAATTTATTTGTATAATGGTGCAGAAAATAAGTATTTAGCACTTACAAACAGACATGTTACTTCTCTTAAAGAAGATATTCTATCCTCTACTGTTTACCTGTGTTAATGGCACCAGTTTAAACTCACTATCTGTATAATAGACACATTTTCACACGTTCAGACAGTAAGACTCCAACCTTCACCATGGACAAAACCAAAGAGCTGTCCAAGGACACCAGGGACAAGATTGTATGTACACCTCTTCAATACTGGGATGAGCTATTCTATAATTGGCAAGCAACTTGATGAGAAGAGTTCAGCTGTTGGAACAATTGTCTTGAGAGTTGGAATTAATTGTATTGGACTTTTCTTCTTGTCTTTAAAACGTTTCGTCTCTCAGAGACAAAACATTTTCCAGACAAGAAGAAAAGTCAAGTTGCCTTCATTTAAACCAAGATCATCATGTCCTGGATGACTAAGAATCTACATCGTGTTGGAGCTATTATTAGAAAATGGTATAAATACAAGGTTGATGACAATCTTCGTCAATCTGGGTATATGCCTGATTAACATCCTTATAATTAGCAAAATAGTCAAGTAACATCCATCGTGAAAGCATGGTGAGAAAACCTATACAAAGTTCAAAATTATTGAATTATTGATATTAATCAAATGACTTATATCGTCATTGACGTATTCACTTTTATACAGAAAATGCACAGCATTATTTCAACTAAACATCAAGGTGGATGGCAGTAGATCACACTGATTATATGGATCCATGCAGCCGTGTTTGCCGCTAAACCAGGACGTAGACAACCAAGTTGGCAACCAAAGAACACTTAAAAAGTTACTCACCCCCCCTACCAGAGTATAACCCGCCCACATTTATTTTTGAAAAACGGCTCAAAGGGGGGGGGGACCAGGAAAAATACAGGGGGATGAAGGGCTGAGCGTGGTCTGGGCTGTGACTGACATGTTGCAGCAGCGCAGCGCAGTCACAGACGGCCAGAAAGATGGAGAGAGCCGTAGTAACGTGAGCTCCTTTGCCTGGAAATAATCTGGAGGTTGAGTTTTTTTCTTCAATTTACAACATACAGGGAGCTAGGTTCTGTGGAGGAGGGAAGCGGAGCCATATCATATCGAGCAGTTGTCTCGTTCTCTGCCCGGAGCAGCAGCAGATGCCGAACCTGTAGCGGCAATGCGGCCTAGAATGAGCGCCGTCTCTGAGTGGTGCATTTTGTTGGCCAAATCTAATGCTAAATATAGCTTAGCTCGAGTATTTCCGTGTGATCCTGCCTCTACAGGTTCACCTGCGGCCAGTGTACGTCATTGTCTGCCACAGATATGTGTGTTGCAAACAGATGTATCCAAGCATGACAAGAAAATCATTCAGAAATGTGCAAAAACACACACCATCACAATTATTACATTAAAAATGAACTCTCATTCTTTTCCATTTACTGATATCAGTTATCACTTTTATCATAAGTAATGAGCAAATGTCAGCAAGTAGGGGTAACCACCTGCTTAATTGAGCACCCAGGTTTTGAGCCGATTGTGCTGCAGGCAGTTTATGGCACCTCACTACAGAGGTGTGGCCAAGAGCGCACCTCTTATGTACCCCACGACGGCCGGACTGCTGTCGTCACTATTCCAAGCCTACGTCAATAACTCGAGATTATGCGTTAGCGAGGCAGGATTTTAATTCCAGTGGAATTTAGTGCAGTGTAATCGTTTAACCACTTGGGGCACTAAACTAACGTTTTTTTGGTACAAAATTTATTTTTTAGTAAAATTTACTAAAATACATAAAATTATTACTGGAAATGTAAATCGTGCTATTATAGACTCAATTATACAGTTTATTAACAAAAAAAGTTTAATTTGGGGTGAGTTACACTTTAAGTCATACTTCAGAACAGATTTCAAAATAAAGATTTTGTAATCTTACAATGACAACAATGTAAATTGAAATATTAACAAACCTTTCAAAATGCATCATATGTAATAAAAAATGCTAATGAGCCAACACAGTGGGGTTCCATGTAAGGTCTCACCTCGTGGTTTTCACATGATCTTCAAAAGAGCAAGGAAACAGCCCAGAACTACATGGGGGGGTATCTCAGAAAAACGCAATGTCATCATGGATTACCAAAGTCCCCCCGCTTAACCCAACACATGTTCAGGCCCTAGCCAGTGACCATCTGGTGATCGAGAGGAGGATTGGGAAAATGTAATGTGGTAAGATGAGACCAAATTAGAACTATTTGGTATAAACAACCCTCTATTTATTTGGAGGGAGACGAATGTTGAGTTACATCCCAAGAACTCCATACCAACTGTTAATCTTGGGGTGAAAAAATTATGCTTCGGGGCTGCTTTTCTATTCTAAATGAATAGTATATCATTATCTCATACCTTGGAAATGATTTGCTAATGACTTACTAAACACTTATAAATGTTTAATAACGAAACATTATTTTGAAGCGTTACCGCTTTTTGCCACACTGTATATTATAGCAAACACTTGCTGATTTGTGACTTGGCTGTTCCCTTGTTAGGAAGATAACTTTTTTCCCAGCATTGGTAAGTGATTATTTACTATCCAGAATATTTTCTCATATGAAAGACAGTGGCAGCTTCTTTTTCCTACTTGTGTTGGGCAGAAACCTGGTAAAGTCCTAAAATCTGCTCATATTGGTGAAGAAACCTTTTCTCAACGAGTGTAAAAATTTCAGTTAATGACCATTGGGCTGCAGAGGCGGGCTCTGTTTTTCAACAGATCCCAGATTTTTTAAATTCCCAAGATTCTCGAGTGCAGCCGGAACAGCAGTTTTCCTGCTCAAATCTCATGCAGTTTGTAACATCTCATTAGCCCCGGTCACAATTTGAGTGAAACGGACATAAAACATGATGTGCACCACAAAGCCACACAACATATTTCGTCTCATAATTCATCCATGATTGCTTAGAAATATTATTACATACATTATGTAATTATTGTCCTTCTTCTTGGCCTTTGGTGCAGTGTTATCCATTTTCCACTTTTATCATCCTGTCATCTCGGCTCTTGTTTTCTAAATAGAAGTTCTAAAATCCAACACAATTAGGCACCTATGCAAACATATCACTACAAACCTAAAATCACAGTGAAATAAGAAATTAAGTTTTCCATATCTTTTTTCCTTTGCCAAGCTCCTAAAACTAAGTGCATATAGGAGGCTCTGACAGACTTAAGTCACGTTACTGCAATATATGTTTGCACAGACTTACTGACTGAAGGAAAGTATGCACACATACAAAAAAGGACTAAAATACCACAGCCAACTGGCCTTTGATTGCCACTGTGAATGGACCACAGAGTATGGCTCTACTTTATCTGTTCTTTCCCTTTGCCTTCGCCCCCTTAGCACTGACAGCTGCTTCCTAACGAAGCCTACTCTCATCCAAGCAGACCCTGTGATAATGAGGCTCTGCCCAGAACTACAGGCAACCAGGGAGCAATGTCAACAGCCTGGAGCTGACCTCCTGAACAGGCTTGCTTCTCCTCGTTCACAGAAAGAGCAAAAGCTGCACCTCATTGTTTGGGTGGAGAGAGTAGATCCTTGCCTCAGGGAATTGCCCATGTCCAATACTTATACTGAGCCGAAACAGTGCAGGGGCTTAATGTGCATACATATGTGCGCCTTCATGACTGTGCCTTCAGCAGGACTGCATATGTAGTGAAAGCGCGAAGTGCACACATGTGCACAATGTAGAAGAGAATTAGAAGAGATGTGCCTATGCCAGAGAAAAAGCTGGTTGTATTGTCAGCAAATCTCAGTTTTTACATCAAACTTAAACATCTTGGAGAATCACACAAACACACACACACACACACACACAAATATATATTGGTGCTGTCATGAGATTAAAAAATATAAGATTTATTAATTATGATCTGTAATTAATTAACGTAATTAATCCAATTTTTACTATATCCCAGATGCATGAAGGAGCGATTTCGCAGGTCCTACCTCCCCGCTAAACTAGCATCAGCCATATCTGTGTGTAGTACCGCCCCGTGTTGAGCCTACACATTTCGATCTGGAATCTTTGCAGCAGACACCATCTGACAGAGGGAGGGCCATTTGGTAGAATATTTTAAACTGATTGGAGGACGCACAGGGAAGATGGATCCTACTAAGTTCGAAAACTCCAAATCTCACGAGAATCCCCCACAGTTGTCAGATTGTATAATCAAAACTGCTCCCAACAAACATACATGTTTACACCAGTGCTTTATTTTGTATTTTACATTACTCAACCAAACAACTGCTGCTGCTGCTGCTGCTATAACTTGCATATTATTTTTCTTTTCCCCATGCCACATATAACTGATTGAAAGTTTATTTACTATTTATGCACGGTACAAGCACAATCAGTACTTCTTTGAACATTCTGATGTAAATGTATTTTTCTTTTGTGTGACACTTCAACACATTTTTGCATGTTTGTTGTTGTTTGCATATTTGTTGTTTTTTGGATGCTGCTTTTATGACGGAATTTCCCCTCGTGGGACTATTAAATTATTATTCCATTCCATTCTATTAATGTTACCTAATTATTGCTAAGGAAAACCCTAATCTTGATGGGGTCGTAAAAAGGTATGATATATTTATTATATATATATATATATATATATATATATATATATATATATATATATATAATATATATATATATAATATATATATCAAAGAAAAACTT